>VDFB02271358.1:567419178-567430886 GCA_007258455.2 Sequoia sempervirens
ATAACAACAACAAGAGCTGATTCATAGGCCCTATGAAAATCTCTTACTTTTTTCCTCCCCTTTGATAATTTTCTACATACTTATAGATTACATCTCCATGATTAATATGGATTGGAAGGGTTGAAAGGGCACATGTTAGTTTTTTCCATTTGTTGGGCAATAAAGAGTTTGAAGTGACTGAAAGAATCAAATGTAGCTCTTTAATCTAGATGATTTATTATCATTCAATTACTAATATATCCAGATATAAACCATGGTGACTTAAATCATAACTAGAAGAAATCTTATGAAAACCGTAAGAAGATATTAGTGATTAGATGAATCATGGAAATGAAACCAACTCCATAAGCCACAACAAACAAAATATGTAATGCAAATGAGAATAGAGGCCTTCAAAGGAGTTTTCATGGATAAATAATCATCCTCCCTTAGATCTCTTGTGAGAATGCTTGAAAGCTCTTCAATTATCCACAATATCCACATGCTATGAGCTCTAATACAAAGATTGTGGATAGTTCTCATTTTATTCAATTTGGTGCTATTATTTTTATCATGTGATTCAGGTTTCAAACCAACCCCTCTCATTAGTATTTGTCTTCCAAAACTATCTAGAAGAGGGTAATCAAAATCAGTACTAGAATATCTAAAAGTCGAAGATCCTTTGCCTCAAACTGAAGCTTTGTTCTTGACAAACTAGAGCTAAGATGAGCCAAGAACTAGTGGAAGGGAAGTTGAACAAAAATGGAGAGCAACTAAAAGCCTTCCTAAGAAAAGTGCCCTTTCCGCTATAATTGTCGGTTCTAGTGTCTTCGTGTTCATTTTTTCTGGAATCTCCTCATTTTTCATTTCTTGGTAGAGAGCTTTTGATAGTTCTGCAAGATGTTCTTCAATCTCAACAATCAATTTTGGGATAAAATGGAAGCATTTCTCTTGAAAATAAGGTGTTGACTCATTTATCCTTGAAGGAGATTTATTTGCATGAAGAAAACTTAGGAGGTCTTTCAAAATATTCTTGGACCCCTTATCTATGGTAGCTTTTATTTCACTAACCTCAGTTCCCAAATAAGCATTAAGGTGACCAAACCAATCTTCATCATTTGTCATCATAAATCTAAAACTCAACACAGGTAAATTGACACTTTTTAGGTCCCCTCTCCTAACAAGCCAACCCTCACTAGTAATTAATTTGTGCAAATGGGTTTCAACCTCTTTGTAACTTTCCAAAGATGTAAGCTCAAGGTATTTACCAACCTTAACTCTCTCACACAGATTTTCAAATCTAACAGCTATTATTTGTTTCATCCTACTAACAAAAAGGCTTTTAAAAAGTTCATCCCATAAACTCTTTGAGTTCTTCAAAATAATCTCTCTCACATGTTGCCATGGAAACTCAACATTTCAACCAAAAACTATTTTTAGCCACTCCAATCTCACTTCAAATGCATTTAGACTATCCAATGTTTCTTTGATGAATGTCTCATTCTCTACAAGTTCCTTTCCACCTTTCACAAGATCAAGCAAATACTTTTCCCCAAGCCTATCTATAGAGAGAATATCATTTGCACATGTCTCAAGCCACACTAAGAAATACTTTGATAAAAATTCGATCAACAAAATCATCATCGTAGCTTGTAGCTTATCGCTATGAGATTTCCACAATTGTACCTCATTGTCTAGGTTTGGAATCCCACCAAACAACTATGATCCAAGTGGCACTACCAACACAGTCTATAAAAAAGAGGCAAATAATTTAGAACCTCCAAGAAGAGTTCCCTAGCCTGACATGGCATTACCTATATGACTCTTACCACATTACATAAAATGGAACTAACTACCCCCACCTTATTTTTCATAAGCTTTATCTAGTACATTGTGCTCCCACCTGTTATGTGGTTTGCTAAATCCTTTTCCAAAGAATTGGTTCCTTTCCACCATTGTATTTTTAATTATTTGCTACCTTGGTTGAGTTCTTGAGTTTAATTAATGGAAAATTGGTTCATCAAACTTATGGAAAGGCCAATAACTTTTCCTCTACCTTCACCTTTCTATTATATTCTTTCATTAACTTGTTATAGGTTGAGGTTATATTTCATTTAAGTGATTTGATCTTGTTTTTTTGATGGTTGGACAATGGTCCCATAATATTGGTAGACTGACATGGTGGGTTCAATATCCATATAATGATTAGCTAAAAAGGTCTCTATTGTTAACATGGGAATCTCCAACATGGAGCCTAATAGAAATCAGAAGCAACATTCAACCTCACTTAGAAAAATTTCACAAAAAATAGGCTTCAATTTTTCAATTCCTTCAATCCTTAAGCACTATAGACAAGATATAAAACAATTTTTAGATACCCTTTAATGACTTCTAAAACATATCCCAAATTCCCCATAGGTTGTTTTGGAACAACCTACAAATTGCAATTAAACCTACAAATTGCATTTTCTTTAAAGTTTCTAAAGCATTTTCATTAGATCTAATTTGTGTATATCTTGCAATTGTTGTAGTCCATGAGACCACATTTATTTGAGGCATTTTTTAAAACACTTCAAGTTCCTTTTCTATGATCCCACATTTAGCATACATGTTGGTTGAGGAGCACATAAGCTTCTATTTTCGAATTTGAAGCCCATTGCATCTTAGTAGGTCATTTTAGTATTTGAGGAGCTCATTTTATGTTAATTAGGTCTTGTGAGACCATTCACTATGAATTAGGATGATTTTAGAGTCAATTGGATAAAAGAGACAAAGTTGCAACAAAGTTGTAAAATTGTAGACTATCAAAAGTTGTTGTAAGTCATTTTTGTCAAGTTTTGTAATATTGCTATATATAGTGCAACATGACAAATTTTGAATGTCTAAGGAAAATATATGCTCCTCCATCGAACAACAAATGTGCATTCATAAATTGAATATATACTTGATATAACAATTTAAATAATGAGGAAATATTAAACTGGAGACAGCCAGATAATTGAATATTTTCAATAAATAATTGATACCAATATAAAGCCACAAAATTAGAGACCTTTCATTGATTTCCTCAAAATTATATCTGCAACAGTCTTTTGGAATGGAAACATTATGAAAGCTTTCTAATGTCTATCTATCCCTATTCATGTACTATCTTCTCCTATATCCTTCTTTTGGTCCTGGTCTCTCTTATATACATGAGAGGCAATAAGCTTCAGACCAAAAGACATGACTCTTGATAAAAAAACATGATTTTGAACTTACTTTATGAAACTAACACAATCATAAACATGTGTACCAATTTGTTAATCTCTGAGTAAAATCTTGTGGTCATCTAAGAACTATTCAAAGCTTTTACTATATGATAGGGTTTGCATCATTACCACCGACTGATTCTAACTATTGCTTAGTTGTGCCTGAATTATCCACTACTTGATTTATAAATAGATTGAAAGCTAGGAGGTGATCAATGTACCCCTATTCTGCATGATTTTTGGCATTGGCTATGGCCACCTTCATATCATACTCTATGTACATTAATTTCTCAATTTGTTTATGAGTATTCTGCAAGACCATATCCTCATCGCTGATTTTCTACAATGTAATTGTTAGAAAATCTATAAATTCTAATTTCCAATCATCCCTTTCTCAAAGATTCCCTATATCATCATGGAGTGTAGGAACCAAATCAAAACAACTGAGGTATTCTTCAAGTCTTTCTTAATATTGGTTGTGGGATCTCACCAAGTCATTATATCTTTACAGTGTTTGGTCTTTCAGGATCTGTTTACCCAGAAGTTCCTTCTTTTTATCAATCATTCTTCCTTGTAACTAGAAATTCTCCTTTAGTGCTAATTGTATTTGCTTAAGTACACCCCAATAATCATCAACTTGATTTATCATCTTATTGAACCTCTCTTTGATTATCTTGGACACAACATTGTACTTAATGATTTTTGCCTCCTTTTCCATTGTTTTACACTTTTCTTGGGATTTCAAATGGGATTTTTTCCAATAGGTTGCATCAACTAATGCATCTAACAATCTCTTATCATTTTCGAGCCATGGAGCCTACAATTCTAGAGTAGAAGAGGAATATGACTTCTCCATTTGATGTGATAACTTCTTTTTCAATTTGTCATTCTCTTTGACCAATTTTTCAATTTGTTCTCTAGTGAATTTTGCCACATTGACATTCATCTCTGTAGTTTCTAAGGGATTAGTGTCCACAACTCTTTTGACCAAAAGGTGTCCAAATACTTGATTATGATTGTCAATCACTTTCAACCTCTTCTCATGAGGGTATAGTGACCAAATAAGCAAGGAATCCTCATATGGATTGTATCCAGACCCTGAATATATCTTATCACTAGCTTCCTCTAATAAGTTCATTGTTGTATCCTCTCTTTTTCTAAAACTATCGAACACAATTTTTGAGCTTATGTCCCATCCTGGTAGAAGTAGTAACCCAGCCTCTTTAAGTAATTATCTACCTCTTTTAGGAGTGATGGATTGCATTTCCCTATCAAATTCCTTTTCAAGAGTAATGTCTTGCTCCTTTTGTCTATTTTCTTCCCATTATATTCATAGACAAATGATTTGAACTCAGGAGTTTTAACAAAATCATTATCAAAAATGAATTCATGACCAACCTTGACCCTATTATCATCAAATAAATCATCTGATGTTTCAAATTTTACAAGTTCCTGAGGGGTCTCATATTGTGTAATCACAGGGGCCTTTATTTGTTCCTTATGGGGCTCATATTGTGTAATCACAAGGACCTTTATTTGTTCCACTAGTTGCTCCTCTCCATCACTCTCATCATCAGTTCCCTCCTCTTCACTATTGTCAGTGGAGAAACATGCATAAGGGGTGGGTTGTGGGGGTATGTAATCCAAAGGCTCCACATCCTCAGCTTGCATTCCTATGTAACTCATATGAGATGTATCAAAAACATATGAGGGCACATCTTTTCCTATTTTGTTCATATGAGCAATAAGCTACTCAATCCTAGCCAAGGGATCTTGTATATCAGAAAATGCTTCTCTATATGATGGTAAATTCTTTCTCTTCCATTCCTTTGCAAGAAGAAATTTATTATATGAATCCATTTTCTCACTAGTGGAAACTTCATCTCGATTCTTGATCACATCCTCAAGTGAAAATCAATGCTCGTACCCTGACAAATTCTGAGTTAATCTTGCTTGATGAATAAATCCCTCTGCACCAAATTTCTTTCTTTCATACCCAAGAGCAAGGTTGTAATGAGCTAATTTAGCATCAATTTCTTCATATCCTTCTATGGCATATATTGTGAAATCTCCAAAACAAAGAGTGATAGGAAAGAGTGATTTTTTATCATGACTCTTAAGATGTTTAGTATCAGACCTTGCTAATTGTCATACTATTTCCAAATAAGTAACTCTATTAGGAACCACTCGAGGTAGAAAATGTGGAACCCCTTCAAATCTGTAAACCCTTATTACTGTACAATCAAAGAAGGCATAACAGTCTCCCCAATTATGGTTCACTTTGCCTCTCGGGTTATTTTCCTTTGGTCCCAAAAATCTATACACCTCAGGGGATAAATTGTGATCATATGAATAGCCTAGCAATTTCATTAGTGGTTTAACAAAATATTCTTCAAAATATAAATAGTGAGACCTCTCACATCGACTATCCCATAGTGAAGTCCACATCTATATAGGTTTAAAGTTTTCATCTTTATCTATTTCTTTGATTCTTAATTCTTTACCCCACACATTTCTAGCATGTCCCTCATATAAAAGTAAATGCATTAACAAGGAATAGTATTTGAGATATATGCAATCACTGTTGTTTTTATTTCTTTCAAGCCCTTGATTTAGGGAATTTTCCAAATACTTTGCATACTTGAATGACCTAGCATCTTTTCTTTCTATATCAACTACTAGAACCATTGATGCAATAGACATAAGTGGTGAAAACTCAATTCCCAAGACTTGACCAACTAAGTACTAGGTATATTGGAAGTATTATTCAAACAAATCTATATGAAATGGAGGGTTTTTATTGCTTGAAAATTTATGAGTTGACCTTGCTCATTCTTAGGCCTATGCAAAGCTAGCTTCCATCTCTTGTAACTAGTATCCATGCAATGATATTCTATAAAAAAGTCTCTAGTGGTGAATGGAAAGTTCATGGGACCTTCTAACTGAAATAAATTAGAGAATAGGTCCTAGGAGATAACAAGCATATCAGCCCCATTTGGTGATTGGATAGTTATTTTCTTGGCATTATACCAGTTGGCTAGAGCTTTCACCAATTCTACGTTGATGAACACGTTTGGCACCACAAGTCTTCCTAAGTTCAGTCTCCATGGGTTATAGATAGGTTGAAATATGAATTTTTTTTGTAGTGATACATAAAAAGCTCATAGCCCTGGTGTGTCATCCAAACATCCCCAAGACCCCTATGTTTATCTAAAAATTTACTTTCTTAAACACTTCTTCTAGGTCTTGGCCATGACCCTAGACACTAATCTATCAATTCCTCGTTTAAATTCCTCTTTTCCTTTTTTTGTTTCTTTGCCTTAGGTTTTTCCACATTTTCTTCCATTGCAAACTCTAAAAAAATGCAACTTAATAGCTATGAGTGGAGTACTTACGTAAATTTCTTCTTCTCCTGGCTTCACTACATGAGAGCTCTAAGTTCTATCCTTTCTACTTCTTCCCTTAGTGTTGCCTTTCTAGTTTCTACAAATTGTATGATTAATTTGTGGTGCAATTCACCTCTATGTTGGATCATTAATATACCACCTACTTCAGTCTTGTCATTGGGGAGAGCATTTATGTTAAATATCCTGATGATGCCTTTGATGCCACATCAACTAGTAGTAATCATTCATATCGCTATATCATTGGGACCTTCGTTCATTTTCCACCGATGGCCACCTTCTCCACTAATAAGTGTTTTTCTTTTGCTCTATTTGTAAGACATCAAAAAATGTTACCCCAATGCATCTCAGCTTCACTAATAAGTGTTAGACTTTGATACCCTGTGATTATATCAAGCTATCGAGGGAGATTCATCATTCATTCCATTGATGCACCAAAGTTGTGGTGATGGAAGGATATTATGCTGATGTAAGGATATGAATTTCCCCTATCAAGCTATCAGTGGGTTGCTGATGGGAGTTCCACCGATAGAGTATTGTTAGCTCAATGGTATCAAAGGACTTCAATTGATTTAATGAATGTGATTATTTTGGTATGTTGGTTACAAAAATGGATTTTTTACATGAACCCAAGTAATTTGTCTAGATCATGAAATTGAGTTTGGTGAGATTTTGTAAGGACTAGGAGATAAATGAATAAATGTTAATGAAAATATGTGGGATTATTATTTTCTAGTCCAAAAATAACTCTTTTCACATTTTTTGTCTTATACTTATTGTGTGATGCATGATCTTTATTTTTATTTGTTATTTTTTGCATGCATGTGCCATGTGTAGGATTAATAGTGGGTTTTTAACCTCTCACATGAGCTAATATGTTGGTGATCTAGGTTTTCTAAACAAAAGTCCCCCCGATAAAGTAAAGTCCCCCCAATAAAGTAAATTTCCCCCATAGAATAACATGTAATAATATTTAATTGAGGGAGTATAATATTTCTTATAGGGATGTATTTTCTATGCATTGATGGATATTCATATCTTGTTTCAAAGCTCCCAATTTGGCACAAGTAGGGAGGATGTTGGAAATGGTTGTGGAATTTGGCTTTACACCTACAAATTGTATTCAATTGAAATTTTTTAAAGTCTTTCCACCAAATTCATTTGTGCATATCTATTGTAGATGTCCCTAAGCTATATGAAAATGGTGTATACACAATTTGAGATTAATTGATAAGTTGAGACATGTAATGTTGATTTGATTTACATTTTACTTAAGATATAATTCCATTGTGTTGTTGAATATCTTAGTTTAATAATTGGGATTCTCAATGATCTTGTATACCCAAAGTATATGTGATAGAAATAGATTAGGTAGTCATGTCAATTACTTTGACAATTTAAATGATCTTGAGTTCATAAGTGCATAGTGAGAAGTTTTGACAAATAATATAATTTCTTGTTGCATTTATCACAGAAACAAAGGCCTCTTTTGATTGTAGCAGAGGATGTAGAGAGTGAAGAATTGGCTACTTTGATCTTTGAAATTGATGATTTTCTTACTAAATTGATAATGTGAGTATGTTGATATGATAAAGGTTAACATTATCAATCCTCTAAAAGCTATCAAAATTGCATTAGTTGATCTAGAAAGGTAAAACTATTTATCTTTATTATAATTAGTGGAACTTGCAACTACAATATCTGATAAAATAATACTTCCAAATATTCTTTTAGTGGATGTTATATCTAATTCTTCTACATTCACTATATCTAGCACCTAAGTTTAGGGTGCCATAGTTGGAAAAGGAAAAGAAAATATTTTAATTTTATCCTTTGTATTATTTGACTTTTCTAAGTTTTTAATGTGCAAATTTTGAAACCTTATTTGTAGGCTACAACTCCAAATTGGAGAAGTCAAAGGTCATGAATACCAGGGAGGAACATTTTGGAGGAGCCGAAACCAATAGTGGTGAGAAAGCTATGGATTTGTGAGGGGATTAAATGGGTCAAGCCCCTATAGGAGGTCATTTCCCTTCCAAAAGAACTTCAGTTAAGGGGAAAATAGTATAAGTATATGAAAATAGGAGTATTTTGTTTATATAGTGTTTGTAAGTTGTATAGTGTCATTGATACATTGAATGTAATCAATGAGATTTTGATTTTCCAATGAGGGTTGATTAAGTAAATCTTCAGAGTGGTTTTTCTCCACTCATAAATACTGTGTTGTGGCTCCTCTTGATTTGTAATCTATTTGAGTTTGTGTTTGATCAATCATATTTGTTCAAGAATTTTAGTCTTCATTTCATGGTGTTTTTTAACATTTGAATATCAATGATACTTGAAGTTTATATGCATAAATTTGTGAGGATTAATTAAATTAGATTTGATTTGTAATGACTAAATATATGACTAAATATATGACTAAATTAATGTGTAAATTAGTGATTAAATATATGACTAAATATATGACTAAATTAATGACTAAATATATGACTAAATAAATGTCTACCATGACTAAATTGACTAAATAAATCACTACCATGACTAAATAAATGACTAAAATAGTTTAGTCATAAATTTGGTGGTGTTATAAATGACTACAAATAAACCACTAAAATAGTCACGTGACTAAAATGAATGACTAAATATATGACTAAATAAATGACTAAATCAATGACCAAATTAATGACCAAATTAATGACTAAAATCAATGACTAAATAAATGACTAAAATTGTTTATTCATAAATTTAGTGGTGTTACAAATGATTAAAAATAAACCACTAATAGTCACACAACTAAAGTTAGTCATTTATATGCAATTTTTAGTAGTTTATTTAGTTATATATTGTTGTTTGTGTACTAGTGCAAGTTAGTTTTAGCTTGTTAGTTTCTTGAATGTCTTTAATGGTGAATGTTGTTATAGTATTGGATGTACTTCCAACTCATTTTTTTTGTGGTTTGTTGGTGATGAATCACCTTGAGGAGTGGGAGCAACCACAGGCTGAGGCAATCCACCATCAAGCTCTCTCTAAGCACTGATGAAGATACAGTGATGGAAAGGTATAATGAACTCATTCTAAGGCTCATGAGGGATTAGTCCAAGCTAAGATACCAGATAGATGTGGAACTGTTATTGCTACTAGGATGGTGTAGGCTCCATGATTCAATAGATTTTGAGTTCATGTGTGAGCTATGTCAGGACGCCATCAAGAAAGTTAAAGAACAAGTGGAGCAACCAAGCACACAACCTCTTACATTTATTTCAAGGATTGAACTAGAACCACATAAAAAATTAGCTAAAATTAGCCCACAAGAAGGTGTTTGGACAACAACAAAGGAATACAGATATAGTCTTGTACATCTGAACAATGAAGCAAATCACGTAGGAGAGCTATCCATCAACTATCAAGAGTCTTCCCCTCTTGTAGAGAATTTATACACAATGGATGATAGGATTTATGGTGGAATTTTGGAGGGAAATCACTCACTATACCTCAGTCCCCTTGATGGGTCAGTTTCACCTACTAATTTCTTCCCACTTGGAATTATGCCACAAAGGTATAGTGACACCGAGGAAGAGTACATTTCAAAAGATGGAAGTGATGTGGATATATCACTTGAACCTCCAGATGGTGAAGCATTACAACTCTTAGATTGGGAAGGTGACTCCACTTCCATCTATAATGACGGTGAACAAGAGGAAGCAATTAAATATCCTAATGAGCCACATGTGTTGCAAGGAGAAGAAGATCAAGGCGAGGATGTCTTGGTAGCTTCCCAAAAAGATGATAAGCCTTTCCCACTACAAGTTGTAGTTGGGAGTCTTTCCTCCTTGTCCATTGATGATCCTCCTATGCATTTTGAGAGCTGTGATAGGATAAATTCATCCATATCATGTTTTTATAACATGGGGCATCATATAGTTGAGAGCAATATGAGGGAAATGAGATGGGATAGCAAGCTACCTTATGAATACAAAAATCAAGTGGAGCCATGGACTATAGAGGATCAACATGATAATTTTTATCTCCTTGAAGAATAGCCAATGGAGGTTGCGGGTCCAACAGGTAGCTCAAAAGGAAGGTTGGTTGAATCACTTTCTTAGCCTTATAGAACTTTAAAATCAAGTACAAGGTTCCTTGCATTTGAAAAAATTTCTTCATAGTATCTATTGCCTGATCAATTTGATTTTGATTTGCATATCTTTAATGTAAGAGGGCTAATGCACTATCCATTACATCCATTGAAGGATTTGAATCCAATGACTGACAACTGAATGCATGTTCTTAGCTATCAAACATTGCTAACTTCACATGAAAACATCCAGGTTCTATCTTTCCTTGCTCCTATGAATACTCATAGATATGTTTATAAATTTGATTATGGGAATGAGGGAAGGAAAACTTGTTTCTGGATTGACCACAAGCTACATGAACTACCTCAATTGTTGATTCTTCCTAAATGTGTTGTTGAATGTGAATGTTGCAATCTAGAGTTTTATCTTTTTGAATATAAGGATGAATCTACATTGCTTAGAACTTTCAGGATCGCTCATTTTCTTGTGCACGCATTGCAAAATCTAATGGGTGTAAACATTGGTTTGGCATGCCTAGATGTGGTTTATTTTGAATATCTTTGTACATAGTTTGTTTTGAGTAGTGTAGGTTTCTTTCTGTATAACCCGTTTTCTTACTTTCATTAGATTAGTTGGTTTGCCATAGATTAGGTTGCTTTAGAGTAATTTCCCTTCCATTTTCTTTTGCTTTCCTACTTTGGTTGGTGTAGTTGTCTACTTCCACTTTTTTTCTTCGTCTGGGGTCCCCTTGTCTTCTATCGGGTATGTTTACATGCAAAACAATCATTTTATTTACCTGGGGTTTTTCTAAATTTTTCTTCAAGAAACTCTAATCAAGCTTTCAGAGTGGATGGTGAAGGTCTTATGTTAGTGTCAAATGACCTAGATGTTTGATTTGAATGGGATGAGTTGTTGGTTTGATTCAATTCTAATGTATTTTGAAATCTCATATCTCTCACACGCTTTAAGAATCATGAGGTCGTTGTAGCTCCTTTTGT
>VDFB02271358.1:567430986-567544273 GCA_007258455.2 Sequoia sempervirens
TCATCTTCTTCATAGCTACAACAATAAAGTCATCAATTAACATTTTGACATTGGTGACTTGGTTTTAATGGAAAATATGAAGAATCAAGCAGAAAAAGAAAAACCAGGAATGTTTGAGCCAAAATAGCTAGGACCTCATATTTTAACAAAAGCATTTGGATCAAGAGCATACCATCTCTCTACCCCTAAAGGAAAACCACTATCAATGCCAATCAACAACCTTCATCAAAAGAGGTTCTACACAGCTTCTAAGAGCCTTTTCTTAATAAAAAAATAAAAAATAAAAAATTGTAACCTAGGTGAAAACCTGGAAAAAAGGCATCTTGGTAACATCAAAAAAATAAAAATAAAGAAAATAGTAAAGAGAAATAAGTCTTCCAATAGTGAAAACCACTTCGATGGCACTTTGGATGAGTACCATGGTGAAAAATTGGAAAATAAGCACCATGTGTAGTCAACTTTGCTCCTTTGTCTATCATCATTCCAATCTAACTTCCCTATCATTACACCCATAATAAATGGTTTTCCTTTCCATAACTTGGAATGACTAACATCGAGCACACTTCGCATTCCCATTCGATCCTATTCATAATAAATTGGTCTTATAAAAAATTGGGGGTAGGCACTTGAATTACATAATTTGGTTCTTACAGTGGCTGTTTTGAGGATGAAAGACCATTGAAAAAATCCAAAAAAACTACAAAATGTCCTAAAAAAATAAAAAAATCATAAAACTTCAAAAAGGAAAAAAGATCAAAACATGTCAAAAAAACCCAATCAGAGTTAGCCACACTAGTTAGTCTTTGTCATTGTCAAACTACGTTGCCTTCGAGACTTGCCATAGGCAAGGCCATCTGTTGATGTTCCTTTGAGGCATTAGGTTATTCCTATAGGTTTGTCAAGTAAATAATGAAATCATGAATTAGTTCTTTGTCCATAAAACAAATTCAATGGTCATGTCAAACTAAATTTTTGCATAAAACAATGTTAATGGTCATGTCAAATTACAAGGTCTTTTCGTGTATAACATAGGCAAGGCCATCAATCGATGAGCCCCCAAGGACACACTAGATCAATCCTTTAGGGTTCATCATGTTAGTCAAAATAAGTCAGACATTTTTATCAAACACAATTTTTTTTTGAAACATCAAGACAAGTCACACATCAATAAGACAAACAAGTCAACAAGGTCATCAAGTCAAACCAAACAAATTGTTGAAACACTCAAATAACCAAAACAATCAACCTATGTCTTATACTAGATGTGTCCTTCCTAGAAACAAACATTTTCATTTGGTCAAGCTTTATCATTTCCTTATACAGGTGGTCAAATGATCGAAACTAGACTTGGCATCTTATACAATATTTGTCATTCCCGAAATCAAGGTTTTATCAAACATCATTTTATCAATTTTCTAGACAATTAAACAACAAACATATGAAATTTTGGCAAATATTCTTACTCGCTATTGATATTATGAAATTTTTTGTCTTATCTTTTCATTTGGCTTTGTCATTGAGTCCAATTACTAGCTTCCTTGAGGATGTCCCGTGAAGGATTTAGAGAAGCAAGGATGTCTCAAGACTCTTTTTCTTTGAACAATCTTTGTTGAATTTCTTTTGGATTTGTCTTCAAGTTAGGTTACTAGCTTCCTCAAGGATGTCCCATGAAGAATTTAGAGGAGAGATGATGTCTCATGACTCTTCTTTTATTTGATTACTTTTTGTGGTTCGTCTTGACAAAAAGACTAGGGAAAATTTTCCCTTAATATGAGTTAGGACATTCCTTGTCTACGACTGTCTGTTTTTAGCAGGTGGATGACCTTGCACACCTTGGTCTATCTCATATCATGGTGTTTTTTTATCAATTTGTATCATTTAATGCCCAATTATGATTAATGGAAGGCATATTATGTTTCGAAAAAATATTGAAGTCATTATAATACTATTCATCTTTTTTGCTCTAACATTTTTTTTTTTTTTGTGTCTTCATCATCCTTATCTATTTTCTCCTATTTTCTTGTCCTTCATCTTATAGTCCTATCATCCATTTCGAGAGCACATTTGTGTTCTTTGAACCTGCCTGTCCTCTCAAGGGGGCATACCACTACTTGTCATTCTTCGTCATTCTACTGTGCTAGGGAATATCTTTTTCTTTGACACAATGTGATAAATTGCATTGTAGCAAAGAGGGGGAAAATATAGACAAAAAATCGTCTTAGGCATGCGACCCTTAACTTATTCATAGTTCTTTTATCTTCATTCCTCATAATTAAATAATGTTAATTATTTAAATATTTTCTAAAGTCATATGTCCTCTATTATTTCCCTTTGACTAATTAAATAAATGTTTATTTATTTAATTTACTATGTCACTTTCCACTATAATTAAATAATTATTTTAATTATTTAATTATTTGTTGACCTTTTGTCTCTTTAATTAAATAAATCTTTATATATTCAATTTAATCCAATATCCTTGAATTTTGAATTAAAAACATTATTTAATTCAAAATGATGATTCCTCCTTATCACAATCTTCTATAATTAAATAATATATTTATTATTTAATTAGTCATTAATCACTTAAGTCTAGATAAGATTTGATCAGATTTGATTTCTCTAATAGACAATTTTATCTATGTCAATCTTATCTTCTACATGCAATCTTATATTAATTAAATAACTTTAATTATTTATTTAATTCATTATTACCTTTATTCTTCCTCAATTAATTAAATAAATATTATTTGATTAATTTCTATGACACTTTCAACTATAATTAAATAATTGCTTTAATTATTTAATTATTCCTTAACCTTTTCTCTCTAATATTAAATAAATTTTTATTTATTTAATTTAATCTCAAAACCTTGAATGTTGAATTGAAATCATTTAATTCAAAAGGATTTATCCTTATCATATTCCTCTATGATTAGATAATCTCTTTGTTATCTAATTAGACATTTATCATTTAAGGCTAGATAAAATTAATCATTCAGTTATCTAGTGAGATAATATCTAATTTTCTCTAACAAATAGTCTTTCTATGTTGATCACTCGATTAATATTATCTTCTACATGCAATCTTTATCATTTTGTGTCTCAACTAATTTCCACCAATGATTAAATCATTATTTAATTTAATCTACACTATTCATGCTTTATCACTTACACTAATTTAACCCTAATCCTATTGCATGTAATATCTTTTAATCTTAATTGTCAGCTATCTTTTAATCTGAGCATGTCATTCAAAAATAATATTTTCTAGAAATTGGCTTTATCTCTACCATTTTTACTCCTCTCAAATTCTTATGAGTTTTGGAAGCAAATTTAGAAATCTTCAATGTTTTCTATTATCATTGTCATGAGGTCATATTTGCATACTTAATTAAAATCTGAGGGAGAATACTATACTATAGTGAAATGGAGAAGGGTAATGGAGTTGAATCAAGGAATTTCATGTGTGTTTGGTAATATATTTAATTTATGCATGTGTTTTCTTCCATTGTTCTTCATTGCTAGCTTAGGTTTAGTTTGATTTATTCATGTATTGCTAATCCTAGAATTTTCCCTGTACTACAGATACCCTTATGACTTCTCGACACTGACTTCCTTTGGGATGTAGTCATACGGTGATCAATCCTCCTTTGAAAAACTATCCATTATTTATGCAATCATCCCCTTCTCGAGAAACTTCATTATCCTCGAAATATTTTCACAAATGGTTGTGTGAGAGAATTTCTCTCTATAGACATGGTATGTGGCATGTAAGTCCCTCTTTTGGATTGCATCCTTTATGATTTCACCTCCTTTCCCTTTAGATCAAGCCTTGAGTTGAAACTTTCTTTAGCATGGTTCTATAGAAAATCCTCCTGACAACATGATGTCATAGGTGAGCATTCATGAGTAATCTCCCTCTACAACAAGCTCTTTTGGTAATCTCTATTTATAATCAGAGCCCTGCACAAAAGAAAAAATTAAATTAGACTCATGCAAATAACCCATTTCTCACAATAATATGAATTCTTTTGAATTCCACATAATGTTTATTCAACACACTAAAAGAGGGACAATAATATTCACATGAATATATAATTCTAATCTTAATAATGATTGTTCAATCATGATTCAAATGGTTCCTAAACCATTGAACTCCTCTACTATTGTATATTCAAATGACCATACACATTAACTATCCTTGCCTTCATGTCTGAGTATTTCCTCATAATCACAATGGACTCATCTCCCCTTTTGAATTCAAATATAAATCTCATCCCTTAAAGGATTTTTTCTTTTCATGTCCTCAAATTCCCCCATGATTGCAGCTTTAACCAATGCTTGGATCTAGACTCCATTCAAAAAGCTTTAATTCATGAGACCAATAGGAAAGTTTAGCATTATAAAATAAATGTATGGGCTTCATTTACTGAACATGCATCCAAGGTATTAGAATACACCTTTTTAACCAACTTGAATCCCAAAGTACTCGTAGTTAAGTTCCCTTCCATAATGGTTCTCTAAGATCTGCAAGCCAATATTAATAAAGGTTATTCAAAGAAAGAATTCCCATTGGTTATCACAATCAAACTCTTGTCCATCATGGTAATCAATATGCTTGTGGTTGTGATGGATTATAATATGGAAATTGAGTTTTGTGGGAATAGACCATGGGCTTTCCATGTGGAGGGTAATAAATAGGAGGATGATGAAGGGAATAGAAATTGCGGTAGAGAGACAGACATCTTCCGCAGCCCATGAAATCGCAACCAACATCCATAATATTTGAAATTTATAAAACCAAAACTCCTTCCATTCACCCTAATTGAATACGTATCCTGATCCTCAAGCACTAGGTCCTTAAGTGCTTGACAAGCTAAGGCATATAGATATTGGACATGTGTAAAGAACCTCCTCTACGAGCTTAAGCATCTACTCCCATGACGATCACATGATTTATGTGTATTAAATGTTTAGATACTTCATCCTTTGAGTTTGCATCACACATCCCCTTTTTTTGGGTACCTTACTAGCCCATTGCTGCCATTTACCCATTCATGAATCTCATAAAATATTCATAGAAGAAAAGGAATTACATTTTAATTCTTTTCTACATCAAAGAAGAGGGCCCCCACTGTACCTAATCTTGCCTTTCCATACTTGCAATATGTGGCCCTCGTCTAGTGGTGTAATCACAAAATAGGAGCCTATGGAAATTGGGGATGACACCACTGCCGAATACCCACAAGACCTCCTGCATTAGCTTAAGCACCATCTTAATCTTATAATATTCATTATAATCTTATTTTCTTATTCCTAGCTTCTTGAGTATCATCATGGGAGACCATTTTCATTTGAACAAAATAAATAAGGAGTCTCACAAATGCCTTAACAAATGCCTCCCATGATGGAAGTCACAACTCATAGTGGTTTATGGAGAACAAGTGATAAAGGCCAACTAGAATTTTCCACACCTAGTTAATCTTTATTTTAGTTACGTCATTCAAGCAATATATAGAGATGAGTGGACCCATGGGAAAACAAGGTGACAAAATAATGGCATGAAGAAGATGCTTGCAGAGGAATGAGTTCATGAAGAATCCACAATAGAAAATGTTGCTTGAAAGGAAAAATAGGTAGTAGACTCCACAAGCATGAATTCCATTAAAGGGCATGCAGGGGTGAGTGTGCAGCTAGCAGTATGTGGGGAGATGCTATGGTGAAGCCACAATATTAATGACAAGAGGATAGATGACCATCAAAGAGGCTAAACCTACATGAACAATAGACCATCACAGCCTTGCTACTTTTCTTGCAATGAATTCTATTTCAAGGCCTTGTAGGCCTCCGTCAAGCACTGACCCTCCACACCATGAAGTCATAGCTGATTTGGACCATTGGTTGTGATTATATCTACCTCTATATTGGATTCTCCCTCTATTTTTCAGTGCTTACCATAGTGAGAGCATCATCAGATGAGGGCTCATCATTCTTCCTCAAGTCTTTGGAGAGAAGAGTGGAAAAAACTTCATCAAAAGCCAACATCTTGGAGCTTGATGCCGAAGTTCTTATGGCTATCACAACTCCATCCCAACTATTTGGTAGAGAGCATAAAAGAAGAAAAAAAAAATTTTCATCACCTTGACTCATTCCAACCGAATTCGCTTGGTTGATCAAAGTGTTGAATTTGTTAATGTGGTTTTCCATTAGGCAACCTTCCTTCATCTTGAGCTTATATAATCTCTTCATGATGAACACTTTATTTGCAGCCGATGCCATAGCATAGGTTTTTATAAGTTTGTCCCAAACTTCTTTTGTTGTTTTCTCTTTTGCAACATTGAACAAAACATTTTCATTTAGCAAAAGAAAGATTGTTGCCTTGGCCTTTTCATCAAGAGTCTCCCAGTCTACATCTTTCATGGTAGCAGAATTTTTTGATTTTCCTTCAAGCACAAGTTTAAGATCTTGCTTAATTAGCAAATATTGCATATGAATCTTCCATATCCCAAAGTTCTTCCTAGAGAATTTCTACACCTTCAAATCTTCCATTTTTTGGAAATTCAATTACCAAATTTCCAAATAGCTATACACCCAGCTCTGATACCAATTGTAAAATGAAAGAATTGAATAAACAAGAATCTAGATATGCAGAACAATAAATAATAGAACAATAATGTAGAAACCAGAACACACACAATTTATCGTGGTTCACCACAATAGTGGTTATGTCCACACTGAGCAGAGAAACTCTCATTGATGCTAAAAGTCAGTTTTACAATAAACAAGGTTGCATTTATTAACAACCACGATCAGTTGAAGAGACATGAGAAGAGAGGGAAAACATGAAGACCTTTGGCCTTCAGTCGTTGGCCTTCACTATCTCAACAATGGAAGCACTGTTAAAATGATATCATAGGTGATGATTATTTCCATGTCATAACTATTTGATATTTCTTCCTGCAAGATTCGAGATCATTTACATTCCAATATACTTATTTTATCACGTTTAGTTTTTCCCGGCCACCCTCCCAGTAAGTTAGGTCCCATGAAACAGAGATCTATTTCAAAATTTCCATGATGGGGTTGATCACGCCTTGGCTCTGATCCCACCATCAGTGAGGGTTAAGCTGTGACATAATAAACAAACCCACCTTCAAAAGATAGCTTCACGGGATACTTGTGAGAATGCTCTATCTTGCTATGGATGTCATCAAATTATGACCACTTCATGAAGCCATGCTGTCCTTAGTTAGGTTTGTGTGAATCTTGTAAACACTAGGGTCATGTGGGGAGGGGAATGTGGAGTGTAGAAAGATAGTGTGGGGATGTTTAATGATGATGTCATAAGAAGACAACACAATGCTAACATAATTCTACCTTACAACACCTACAAGAGGTAATTGTGGGGAAGAAGTGGGACAATGCCATTTTGGTGAAGTAACAAACAACCTTCACAAGTAGTGCATCCACATCACTCCAATAACTTGATGTCTCCTCTGAGATTTGAGAGTCTTGATGCCGCCACTACCTTCATTGTTTGAATCATTATCCCCAAAAAGGGTTCATTCCAAAGCATCTAATCTATTAGAAGCCATAAAGCTTTGCAAGGAGTCATGAGAGGGCATGCTTATCATGGAGAAACCCATGAATTTCAATAGAGCTTGCAATATAATACCACATTCTATTCCTCAATAGGGAATTCAATGCTTGGAAAATGATCCCACATACCTTGATGATGTTATGGGGAGACAAATATATGTAAACAAGTGTTGAATTTAGAACCTGCATGGTGAGCAAACGACTGATAGGCTAGATGTATAGAGCTCATACCACCAATGTTGTTGATCTCAGCTTCATTTGTGTAGGTCACTAAGGTTATTCATATTTCTTTAACAAGGAAATGTGTGGAGATTCTAGGAAATGGTGCCATTTGAGCAGTATAGTAGATAGTTTTTGCAAAACACAAACCCACATGGGCAAGAAATGGAACATTAGTGCAGAGATGTCAGGTGAGAAGGTAGAGTAAAGGTGTAGTTTCAAAAGGTCTAGTGAATAGTTGAAGTCCACAACGTGCCAGGGAGAGGATGTTTGGATTCTTGGTAGGTTTTTTATTATGGAACAACATGGTGGTAACAACTTCACACAAATGGGCATCTGCAAAGGCAGTCCCACTAAGGTCATTTGACCCACAATGTTGTTTGGTGAACTTAGGGTTTAGTGCAAGGGAAACATTACATGCAAGATCTGCATAGTGAAATGGCATCAGTGCTATGTTGTTAGGGAAATAATAGTGCAAGTATAGCTGCCTACATGGGCGAAATTGCATAATCATTTGACCTAGTGGTTTTTCCACTTCAGGCTCCAAGGCTGGGATCATGAGTTGAAGATGTGGAGGCATAACTCAAGATGATGGGAAGGCTCTAGAATCATTAAGTGATGGTGATGGGGGTGTAGCGGGCAGGGGGTCCACAATGTGGGATAATGTGAGAGCTCTGCCATTGAACAATGATGGTCAAGTGATGGAAAGTTGTGCACAAAGACCCATGAAATGTTTTGGTCTTAGCTAACTTTCCAAAGGGGGTGTTAGGTTTTGTTTATGCAAGGTGATGGCAAAGGTAGAGAAACTAAATGTGGAGCCTACCACATAGGCGAAAGTTAAGGGTTGGTCACTACTTAGTGGTGAAACACAAGTGGCAACCCACAAAGGATGACCTACAATTGTGGGTCTATGATGCTTGATGGATGCAACAACAAAGGTTGATGCATGACCCACCATGTGTGAAGATGTTAAGGCTTGGCCGCTAGCCAGTGGCGGAATGAAATGGTGATCTATAAGAGGAGACCCGTAAATGTGGGTCTGTAGGGCTCAACGGATGCTGAGAAAAAAAACCAAGGGAAACTTGTAGGCCAAATTTTGCAAAGGAAAAATACTTAGTTAAATTTAAGTAGGTGAATTTGGTCAAGGGGTGATTGATCATTTTAAGGCATGTGGCCAACTTGGACTCAAGGACAGGGGCACAAAAATTGAGGTGAGAGAAAAAATGACCCATTGGGAGTAGAAGAAAAAGAGGGGGTTCCTTGCCTTAGGTAGGGCATGTGAAAAATATTTACAACATTTACATTTCTATGGAGGCCTAGGGTTTGTACCCTAGTCAAGCTCTTACCAATGCTTCTATTGGTATTAAAAAAAACCTTAAATCTTGGGTTAGAAAATTAGCTATCTTGATAGGGTGTGATATGATCTTGGATTGTATCCTAGAGTGTGTGAGAGGCTTGTGTTTAATCTTTAAGGTATGTAAACCTGATCAGGGAAATGTATCTTATATAGAATGGGTCTTGCTTTAATACTTCCCATAATGGTTATTATCATATCACATTATTTAAGTTTGTGGTATCCCAAGATTGCATCCAAGTATGTAACAAACTTGGTCTGTAGTTTAACCTATACACTTTTAAGTGACATTCGTAAGGTTTAGAAAATATTGATCACTCTCTAGAACAAGCCATTAAACATGGGTTGTACTTGAATGCACTAAATAATTGATATAACACAACCACTCTAGATATGAACCAGAGTTATAAGCTTTTTATTACAGCAAGAGGTAATCACTCTTAGATCATGCTATCATTACATTGTAACCTGTTTAACCTGAGTCAACTTGAATGCACCCAATGGTTATTGACACCTAATCATGATGAAAGTGATTAATTTGTACATGAATTGTGCTCATATGAGTTCCTCCATTTCTGTCACAACAAACTTGGGTCACACATCAATGCATCCTGTATTTGTTATAGCACAATTGTTCCACATGACCAATAGAGAACTATGGATCACATAATTATAAGCATAAGAATTTTTTCCTCGGTTGTGCTCTTATGGTGATTCCACTATTGTTGCAGCATAACCTTTTGGAATTATATTGCTCAAATCCTTACATTGCTTATTTTCTCTTTGGATGGATGGCAACTCAATGGTAGGGATTTGTATGCAGGTCATGCTCATACAAGTTCCTTCGTTGCCATTACACAATAGTACATTAGAATTTCCTTTCTCAAACCTTTAATTCATTTTTTATTGTTAGGGTTTCTTACTAATTATTCCATTTCCACCTGGAATATTGATAAAAGAAACCAAAATAAATCATTCTATTTCTAGTTAACTCCTACTAACATACTTTTTGAATAAATGTTTGACTGCATTACTTCAAGTGTGAAGAATTTTATTTTCTACTTATAATACATTCATTGAGAGCTATAGTAGAAAGCTTCTTATTCTAAAACCCATTCTGTAAACTTTCTTTAAGCTACATTTAGGAGGCTTCATGGATTTTTGTGATTTATATAGCTTTTGTTTTGATAGTAAATGACATCAAATTCTTTCTAAAACTGAAATGATTTATTAATTATGGTTTTATGATGATAAATGTTTTATTTAGAAGGGGTTAATATGTGGCATTTTTATGTGCAATAAGAATATATCATGATGAAAAATTCAGGTATGGATAGTTCAGGAAAACTTGGATTGCTATCAGTGACATAAGCAGGTTGGAGAGTAGCTTGAGCCAGTTTGAAACACTTCCAAGTGTTTTTACTTGGAAGAAAAACCTGAGTATAGGAATGCAAACATTAGTGGATTGAAAAATTACTTTCCACCTAATTACATCTTAGGATTCATTCAATTACTCCAGATTCCTAGTTGATTTCTCTGAATATCCAATAGAGAAACTTCCTATTTTATAAAGATAAAATCATAAATTTGTTGGCCCCAATTTCATATCCAATTTGATGTTGTGAATATAGGATATAGAAAGTTCCTACATTTTAAAGATAAAATCATAAATTTTCTAGTCTAATTTGACATCCAATTTGAGGTCATGAAGGTCTGACAAAGAAAGTTTCCACATTATAAAGATAAAATCATAAATTTTCTTGGTCCAATTTGAGGTCCAATCGTAAGGATTTTTCTTTTTAATTATACTTCTAACATTTGGCTTGATACAAATTGTTACTTTAGAATTATGGTATTTATTTTCTTCCAAGTTTTTCAACGCTCATTTTAGGTAAGAGCTTTGAAGGTTCCTTTAGATGGAGACTACACTTTTCTACTATGGGTTATGTCTAGAAACACTAGAAGCTTAGGTAATTTCATACTTAGAGAAAAAGTAGGAGTCATGCAATGATGAGATACTCAATTTTGGAGCTTTGGTTAATAACTTTAAATGTTTGGCTATGTGCATAAAGAATGTTCATGGAGTGAAAACTTCTTTACAAAGAAATTACCACAATAGAGTTTGAGGTGAAGTGTAAGTGCTATTTTATGCTAATATGGATATGTTCTAACCTCTAGTTACTTGTTAATATACCATATGGATATGCTAATATGGATATGTTATTTTATGCTATTTTATGCTAAATAGTTGTTCATATACCATTGTTTCTAATTCAAAATTTCTATATCTTATTCTAGGATCAAATCACGGGGGAAGTCTATACATAAGATACCATTGTTTCAAATTCAAAATTGCTAGTTCTTTCACAATTGTTTGCTTCATTTATTTGATCTAAGATAGCCTACTATATAGAATATGATTTCAAAATCATAGTAAAATCCTTTATTCTAAGAAGAATGTTCAAAATCTTCCCATCATAACAATGAACAAAAGCATTAGCCATTGACCTGAACTTTGGAAGAGTTTCATCAAATTCTACTTTTCCACTATCTTTTCCATTCTAAATCTTATTCCCAATTTTATCCATGAAGAACTTCCTAAGCCTGTAGATCCTACTATTACCCATAAATTTGGTAGGTTTCAAGGATAGCTTCAAGTTTTTACCCAAGCAACAATCAACAAAATTCAGCCTTACTAGATACAATGTGTCGAAAAGCTCTTTGAAGTTATTTTGGAAAAGAGTTTCTAAGATTATAATGCGTAGTTTTGAATTAACCTTCATGTAAAAAGGTTAATTGAAAACTATACATTATACTCTCAAGAAATCTTTTCTAGAATAAATTCAAAGAGATTTTCAACATATTTTATCTGGTAAGGACAAATTTTTTCAATTTATACTTGGGTAAAAAAATCGATCCTATCCTTGACACCTAGTAAGGTTATGGAAAATAGTAGGATCTACATGCTGAGGAAGTTCTACATGTATAAAATTGGGAATAAGATTCAGAATGGAAAAGAGAATGGAAAAGTAGAATTTGATGAAACTCTTGCAAAGTTCAAGTTAATGACTTATGCTTTTGTTCATTGTTATGATGGGAAGATTCTGAACAGTCTTCTCAAAATAAAGGATTTTACTATTATTTTGAGAGCATCTTCTATACAATAGGTTGTCTTAGATCAAATAAATGAAGCAAAAAAATTGTGAAAGAGCCAAAAATTTTGAATTTGAAACAATGGTGTCTTTTGTATAGACTCCCCCCATGATTTTCTCCTAGAATAAGGTATAAAAAATTTGAATTTGAAGCAATGGTCAACTATTTATCCTATTTGTTATGCTACAAAAATAAATACAGATTAGAACATATCCATATCAACATAAAATAGCAAGTGCAATTCACCTCAAACTCTACTATGGTAATTACTTTGTAAGAAAGTTTTCACTCCTCCGTGAACATTCTCTATGCACCTTAGTATGTTGGTTATTATCTTGATCTCCTTTGTGATCAAAAGAACAATGAAGTTCGTTGCATAACTCATGACCATTTTGCAATGCTATGATCTAATGCTCTTTTACTTCTTACTCATTGTGTTCTCAATCACCATGTACAAATGACTTAGAGGAAAGATCTTTTATTTCAATGGCCTTGCATACCACTTGAAGAAATTTCCATTCATGCCTTAACATTTAACAACCATATAGGGCATATGAAACATAGCTTATTGAAATCATTGTTGATACAAAAATCCTAAAGATCACCACCCTAGACTACTAGACAACTTCCTCCATTCTTGTCAAAATGCAAGGTCCCTATAGGTTGAAAGTATTTCCCTTGTAAAAATACCACTATATTGATAATGTCTTGAGGATTAAGGGTCCCACTTGGAGGTAAAGAATAATCTCATATGCATTCATTCTAAGGTTAATATTTCTATTTGTTATATTTGTGCAGCTTCTAATGAGCTTGGTGAATTTCATTGTATAAAATGAGAAGATCCTTTAGCCAATTGTGTTGTTACCTAAAGTTGATCGCATGGAAGAATCTGCAACACTGTCTTCCAACATTGAAATCGTTGGCCTTCAAAAAAAAGATACTAGGACTTTCCCTTCAACATTTATGAAGTCACTCCCTTAATCAAATTGGTCACTTTCCTTTCATCATCTTTGTTTGTAATTTTACTATACTAGGATGAGACATTAAAGATAACTAGGCTCAAAGTTTGGAGATGAGAAAAGAAAAAATCCTAGTTCTTAGAAACTAGTTTATAAACTAATACTATTTTTCTAAATAGTGGAGATTAAAATGTTCATATAGGGGGAATAGACAAAATGCTCATATTTTTGTCAAAAAAATATAACATAGAATTCAATGTACTCTTAATTTTTTATTTTTTTGAAAAGTATTTCATAAATCACTTCAATTTAAAATTAGCTAACATCATGTAGTTTTTGTCTATTTTTTTAATCAAAATATGATTTTTTACTAATTTTCAAAGTGCACATATCCTAAGAAATGAAAATTTGAGCATGACCTCTCCCATTTTTAAAAAATTAATCAAATGCAAAAAAATGAATGTGTATAAAATAGAGTCTATAATGTAAAAATGCAAATTATTTCAAGTTTGGATGAATAGATAATAAATGGCACAAAAAAATGCTATACATAGGTTTTTGAGAATAAAAAAAGAGACTAGAAAAATAAATTGAAGACAAAAACCTTAATGTATTGGAAATGTAAAAATTATTACATGGTGAACAAAAGGGAAATAGGTGTGTCAACCTTTTAGGACATGGACAATTTTATGGACCTAATTCACACTTTTGTTCATTAGGAAACTGTAAATATGGGTTTTGGTACCCTCAAGGTCTCTTTCACTTCTAGGGTCCTTCACCTAAAAGGAGAGGAATAGGGTAAAAATTGGTTATGTCTACACTTAAGATTAATGTAAATATGAATGAAATTCATCTAAATGTAATGTCCTAAATGTACAAAACTGATAAATAGATCAATTATTGAATGAAAACTAAATAAATGCAAGATGTTTGAAAACATAGCGTTCTATGCAAAAAGACCTAGAGTGACCTAGAAATGATCATGAAATAAAATAGAAAGCTATTAAACAAAATGTGTGCACTTGTAAAATTGTTGAAGACTGGAAATGAATCTAAAATTTTGAAAATGCTAATTTTTAGGCCTAGTGGGGCTCATTCACCATTTCAGAAAAATTAGTCCCAAATCTAGAAAACTATACCAGAGCCTGTTTTAGCCAAATGGGTGTCCAAATATGAAAAAATCTCTAGAAAATAGGTACAATGGGACTCATTCACCACTCTAGGCAAATTAGTCCACTTTGACTTTTCTGAAAAACTGAAAACTAGAATTTGTATCTTTCGGTCTGCTCAATCTACACCTCCAGGTGTCTGGATTCAAAACCTTGATTTTTAACACTGTTGGTCACCTTTTGTGTAGGTTTTGACCTTGCCAATAGAGAGATAACTTCAAGAAGTTTGAAACCTATTCTTCAATCATGTCCAAGCCATCCAAGCACCTAAATCTGCAATCACACAAAGAGAGAAGAAATGTTGATTGTTAAGGATTTGGGGGTTTGCCTTGGTCAAACCCCATTTGGGTAGTTAAACCAAAATGATGAAATAAGATAATGAAATATGAAACATGAAATAATATAATTATAAACTTGCTATGATGAAGGGTCTTGAATTCCTGCAACAATGGATGAAGAATCTTGCTCTTGAATGCCTTGATGATGTTCTTCAAGATTCTTCCTTGTGAAGACTCAAACTACTAAACCCTAGCTTGCTTGAGTTGAGATAGATAATGAATGATGAATGAATATTGAATTATGGTTTAAAGGTCTCCTTTTATAGAGGAGAGTTAATAATAAGGATCATGATCAAGGGCCAAGATTAAGTTAGAAAATAACTTTATCAAGGGTGGAGGTTAATTGAGAGAAGAAAGACATGGATAGATAAAGACTTGAGGTGGAAGATAAGATTGGAGAAAAAATGGTGGTTGTTGGAAAAAATTATTTAATGTAGGTGGCCAACGTGGGAGAAATAAATAAAATATTAATTTTATTTATTTAAAAAGAAAGGTGAGAAAAAATAATTAGATAATTAAATAATTAAAAATAATTATTTAATTATATAGGAAAGGTGGGGTGTTAAACATTAAATAAATAAAAACAATTATTTAATGGAGAGGGAAGGGATAATTAAATAATCAAAATAATTATTTAATTGGGGAGATAAAGAAAGGATAAATATAACATTTATTTAATTATCTAGAGAGAAAAGGCTAATGAATAGTTAAATAATTGAAACAATTATTTAATTATAGAAGAAGAAGTAAAAGATAATGTTTGAATTAAAATAATATTTAATTCAAAAGTGGGGGGAAAGGACCATTAGACTCAAATGCTTAATAAAAGTCTAGAAAAGTGTGAAAGTGATTTACAACAGTTTACAACACCTTTACAAGACATGCATTTTATTCAATTTTCAAGTGTCCAAGACCTAATGTGGATGTGTAAAACACATCAAAACACTAGACCAAGGTGAAATTAGGTCCAATTTATCATTAATTATTCTCAAATCAAGCAAGGAAAAATGGATACTTTTTCAGTGTCCACAGAAACCAAGATCCCTCAACCAAGTGACTTAATTGAGGGAAAGGACCTTTTTACTGGGAAGTTTCCTTAGGTGTGATTTAACAAGGGGTTTGCCATTAAATGAAGCTTCAAAGGAAAGATTCAAATTATAATGCACTAAATCTTAGAAACTTACAATAGGAAATCAAATCACTAAATAGAGAGAAACAAAAAAGCACCCAGAGGATAGGAGATGTATAAAATAAATCTAAAAACCTTGAAATTTATTATTTCTAATGTGCATTGGGACTCATAAACTAGGTTGGGAAATTTATTCCTAGTATTGGACTCTGGGAAAAATCTGGAATCTTCTACTGATAAATTATGATCTACAAAAAATTGAAGAAAATAGGGTATATTGGGACTCATACACCCAAAGTGGCAATTTAGTTCTAGTATTATTTTCCAAAAAGGAAAGATCTAAAAATGTTATCCTATCTCTACACTTCCTTCCTATATTCTCTAAACTTTGTTTCTAGATTCAAACCTATTAAAAATATACAAAACAAAATTTTCTGTTGATTTCTCATGGTGGGTTTGCCTCGATCAAACCCCTAGTTGGTAATTAAACCTTGATAGAAAGAATAGTACTGAAACAAAAATGTGTGTGAAGATCCTAATCTTAAGTGTACATAAGATTAAGAGATCTAAAATGCAATGAAACCCTACTCAAATGTGCTAGAATAGGATGCAATCATGAAATATGAAAATGATGATGATGCACTTTGGGAGATTTTCAATCACCCTAATAAGTCATGAGAATGCATGTACCTTCCTTTGGATGGAAAGTAGAATGATAATGGAAGATGGAATTAATTAGGACACAATACATTAGGCTTGGTTCAATGGCTAGTTGCATCTCCCTAACCTAGAATCCATCATGATCCTCCCTAGGAAACCATCATCAATCTTTTCCAATGCTAGATCTTGAAATGAAAGTGAGCTTGAAGATCTACAAAAACACTATAATGGTACAAGACTTCAACTTTTCTTTCTCCGTGCTCTTGAATGCAAATGTTTGACTCTTTTTATTACTTGATCATTTTTCTTGTTCTCTATTAGTTCCTAGTTGTTAAAATGAGTGTGAGACCTAGATTTGATAAGCATCATATCTAATTTACCATTTATTAGATCCCAAATGCCAACATTTGTGAAATTTGAATTAAAAAATTTAATTTTCCCACTCAAACCCTAAAGAGGCCCCAAATAGGATTCATACAGCCAAGGTGGCATATGGGTCCCACCTAGGGGGACTCATATGCCCAAGGTGGTGTATGAGTCCCACCCTAGATTTTTGGGGTGAGAGAATGTCAGGGAGTTGAAATATTGAATGTGTTTATTGAATTTGTTGAGATTTCAATTGAAATAAGCCTTGGGATCTATAATTAAGGGTCTTGGGGGTCTATTAATGATGATATAAATGGTAGAAATGCAATGGTACTAAACTAGGTCCAAACTAAGTGTGAAATTTTACTATCTCCAAGAAGGGTGTACAATTTTTGACACTACACATGGTTTAAAATGTAAGAGAGAAAGCTTGACATTATTGTGATATTTTTTAGATCAACATCGAAAGATGTGTCAACTTGATGGAGAGCACACTTAATATTGAATCCAACTATTTTGATGATATTCCAAGCTTTCAAAAAATTAAGTTAATTTTGAGTTACTTATTATCAATTTAATTTGTTAGAGGTTTTGGATTAGATTCATCAATTTTGGCTTATTCATATACTTTTGGATGATTTGGCTAGTGATTCATAAATTTCTTTTTGGATCCCTAAATCACTAATATATTCTCTAGAATGATGTTATATATTGAATTGTTCGTGTCTTAGTAGGTATAAGAGGAGGAAAATTTTCATAATCAATATTTTTCTATTTCTTTGATAAGTGCTTTTACACTCATCCAATCTTCATACATATATACCTTGGACTTCTCTTATGATGCTTCTAACACTAAGGGTTCTAAAGAAAGTATTCCCACCAATACAAATTGGACATTATAATATAGTCATGGGTGAAGGATCTAATGATTGATTATCCAACCATATACTAAAATGAAACAACACACAAAAAAAATTATGAAATAAAAAATAATAGTATATTATTTTGGGGTATGTGCATAGATATATGGGGCCAAAACCATGTCAAAAGTGGTTATTTTTAAATCAATAAAAATTGATCTTGGATGAGAAATTGAAGATACAACAATAACAAGAGTCGTAGTGTTAGGAATCTTGTTCCTATTTACTACCACTCAAAAAAATTAGTGGAGATTAAGATGTTCAAATAGAGGGAGCACACAAAGTGCTCACATTTTTGTAATTACAATATAACATAGCATTCAATGTGTCCCTCCTAAAATATTGAGTTTTTTTAAGCATTTCAAAATTTCTTGGATTAAAAATTAGCTAGCATCATGTTATTTATGCCTAATTGTTTTACTAAATTTTAATCAATATATAATTTTTTACTAATTTTTAAATTGGACATATCACAAAAACTAAAAATTTGAGCATGCCCCCCCTAATATTTTTAAAAATTAATTGAGAGTCAAATATTTTTAATGTGTATAGAATAGATTTTAGAATGTAAGAATTTAATTTGTTTCAAATTTGTAGGAAGAGATAACAAATGAAACTAAAATTTTGTACATGGATTTTTACCATAAAAGGAAGTGATTAAAAAAATAAAATGAAGATCAAAACCTTAACGTATTAGAAATCTAAAAAAATTGATTAAAATGGTAAGAAAAATCTTGACATTATTATGATATTTTGTAGATCAATGATGAAAGATGTGCAAACCTAATGGAGAGAACACTCAAAATTTAATCATTTTTACATCTCTAGATGTTCACATGTAATTCCAACCCTAAGGGTTGTCAATATTTGAGGTAATTGTAGTGTGAGTGCATTAACACACTTGTTCTATAATGCACTCACCATATAACATCAACACATTTATGTGAAAGGAAGAATTTTTTTTATAAAAAATGAAATGCATCTAATGACTATGTACCCACTGCAGCTGTTAGAAACCAAGATTTGAAATACAAACCAGAAAAGCCTTCTAAAGAAGAAAAAAATAGAGATATTGCAAAAAGATGTACAACATAATATTACTCGGGAATTAATAATTACAATATATGATTTTCTTTATAAAAGGAAGGATACATAACCCTAATTTTATCTTGAGCAACAAGATAGCTCAACAAGATAAGGATGAGAATAATTAACCTAGGAATTAAATATTACCTAAGTAAAGTTATGCAAGTGTAATCAAATATTAATTACACTAACACCCCCTCCCCCATAAGTGCAACTTAGGGAGACTAAAAAAGCATGCACCTAAAACTAAGATGAATGCAAGAAAGCATGAATGAATGGGTCCCGACAACAAGGCTTGATCAAGTAACCAAGTACAAATGCAATAATGACATAGACAAGGAAAACCAAGTGGGACAAAACCCCCCTACAATGAGATGACTACTACGAAGAACCACTAGAAGAACACTATGGAGTAACAGTAGAACCACAATCCGACAATCAAGGAAAGATACTTCTGTCTACAAGAAACCTAATATAGAATCATAATAATGTGACAACAGACCCGATGCCATGAAACACTGGAAAACTCACAAACTAGAACAACCCTAGAATCTGTGAAGCAACAGTAGATGAAATGATGACAAAATCTAGAAACCGTGTATCTCAATGCTGATGCCAAACTAAGATTAAAACTCTTCCATTGGAACAAGTACCATAAAGAATCTAGAACAATAACCATAAAAACATGGCCCTCAAACTGAGATGGATCCAATACGGATCATTAACCATAGGCTCTCAATCTGAAGTGTGAACTGATGTGAATCTAATATGTGTCAAGCTAGAGAAAAAAATGTGGCCAAAAGAAACTAAGAAACCAAATAACCCATGTGAGCTATCAACAAAACAAGATGGAGATGGGTATCAAAGTGCATGCACACTCTAATCAAATTATTATGGAAGAAACCCCCATAATGGAACTTTATCTTAATTCATTTGGTACAATAACCCAATGATTGTAAAAGAAGAGAATGTTAATGTGTATATAAAAAATAAATAAATAGACCTCATAGCTTTGTAGAGGACTAAACTAGTTTTCCAACACCACAAGAATGGCGAAAAAAGGATCATCAAGTCAAAAGATATGCCCTCCGAAGCAAAATATGAACATCTGACTTCAATAGGAAAAAAATCCCACCAAATAGAAAAATATCTGAAGGGCTCACTAGCTTTTCGGTGATATCTTGTTTCAAAATATTTGCCTCCAGGATCAAAAGCTATGCCAAAATGAAAAAAATAGTTTTATAATGGAAATTCATAGTACTTGAATGCTAATAGGGCACAAAAGCAAGCTCCTTTCAGCCTAGCTCTTGGTCTGCCATATGACTGCACCCTTGTACTTGGCAAAAAAGAACTTGCCACCAAGCAGGCAACATGTGGGTGGTACGATGGTAGTGGTAAGGTGGCACCACTCCTACCCCCACCCACTGACAATAGAGCCCCCCTGGGGTGGTGATAAGACTAGGGGCTAAAAGGTAAGGAGCTGGCAGGGTGGGGAAGACAACCGATGGGCCAAGAATGCAATGCCTATGGTAGGAGCAATGTTGGTCGGCGGGGAAAACAAAAGGGCCAAAAAAACTATTTGACGAGACAATTGAGGTATAGCGGCCTGGTACCCTCATACTAGGCATTGAGTCCCATTAACAAGCTTCCAAATAAAATAAACACCCCCCCAAATAAAAAATTCCACAAAAAAATTATGAAGCCAGTAAAATAGTAGAACATATATATTTTTTAATTTTCTAAAAAGGAATATTGTACCCTTGTACCTGGCAGGCCGTACGACCTGCTGGGTAAATTTTTTTTCCTCATAAACAACTGATGCCAAATATAGGCAAGTTATATGTTGTTTTTCATCTCTCGAATGCTTTGGATATGATGGCAAGGTTTGATTTGCCTAAAAATGCACCAGAAGCTTTGCAACTCCCAAGTCTGGAAAATCTTCAAACCCTCATAACTTTGGCATAAAATGTCAAATTTAGGCAAAACAAAAGTCAATCTTGACTTTTTCGATAGCCATGGACTCGAAAATGAGCTCATATTTCCTCTAATGTGCACTAAAAGTGACCATGCAAGAGCACCCAAATATAGAGACAAACTCAAGTTATGAAACCCTCGAGGGATCCCTAATGAACTCTGCAATGATTTTCTCAAAAATCTAAGAAGGGGTTGCAAATCAAGGCTCTGATACCATGTTAGAAACCAAGATCTAAAATGAAAACTAGAAAATCCTCCACAAAAGAGAAAAATAGAAAAAATACATATATTGCAAAAAGATGTGCAACATAATATTATTCAGGAATTAATAATTACAAGATATGATTTTCTTTATAAAAGAAAGGATGCATAACCCTAATCATATCTTGAACAACAAGATACCTCAATAAGATAAGGATGAGAATAATTAACCGAGGAATTAAATATTACCTAAGTAAAGTTATGCAAGTGTAATTAAATATTAATTACACTAACAACAACATCATAAATTGTCACCCTTGCCAATTTCATTCTATGTTTCCCCCCCCCTAAATTATACATTCTATAGCCCATTTGTACCATTATTCTAGAAATTGAAAGCATAGAAAAATACATCCAATTGAGATTTTTTACCTACACTTAATGTCTTAGAAAACAAGGCCAAGACCCACTCACTCTAGGGAATATGGGTCCCCCTATTTTTTTTTAGGACTAATTCTGGATAACATTCAAAATTCAAGTTGCAAATGTCGTCTATCGAGATTTAATTTTTAAGAAATTAAAGAAATGCCTATAAATACTTGGTTATTTCATCATTTTGAATATTTATACGAAATCATTTAAGCAAGTATTTTCAGAGCAGCATCAAGAGAGTCAAGAGTAGCATTTCAAAGCTTTATTACAACAATTCAAGATCCTAACATCATGTCAAATATTATGTGAGTTCATATGTGTTAATGTGCATGAATTTAGTCCTTTAAGGAAGCTATTGAAGGGTGATGAGTTCTAATACTTCATTGATTCATCATCTCTTCCTATCTTTTATCAATTATTATCATTGACATTGCCATTATGGAAATGGAAACTGTTATCACCTGAAAGTGCACCCTGTTGAACCCGATGTTCAACACCTTAGTGTAACATGGGAAGACCTCTAAAAGATGTGGATTTCTTGTAACAGAGATCAACCTCTGGAGAAGGCCGCCTTCCTTTGGTGTCACCTAGAACTATTGATCTTGTAAGGAAAAGGGAGAAGGAGAATGATTTAAAATTAAAACTAAACCCTATGGTGATGCATCTAAACATTACTTGGATTTGAAACCACACTTCATACACTTGCTTGCAATGACTGAAGATAAATTTTCACAACTCACTTTTGTATATATTTTTGCAAAAGTGTTTCAAAAAAAGGTCCTGGTATTAAGATTCCTAGAAGGAATGTTAATTTCACATCTAAAATTCATTTTACATCTTTTGACACAATTTGTAACTTGAAAAAAACATACTTTTTGCATAAAGGTTCTAAAATCTGAAAAAAAGCTCGAAGGAAATAAACATTACCTCACTAAAAGCTTGATCAATCAGCTGACTAAAAACCAAAATACAAAGAGAAAGTAGGCAAGAGCTTCAAATCAATAATAATCAAGGTCTTTACTGAATTTCATCTATAAAATTGAGTTACAAAGGTTTGCTAATCTGAGAGAGGACTGCAAAAGTCACAAACTTTTGAAAAGTATCAGAAGAACTCGAGGATTATGATGATCTTGAGCAGCAACTTGTAGAGGTGTTGAAACTACAGGAGGAGCCTCATGAACCTATCTTGCAAGATTGTATTTGGTTAGATGAGCTTCCCTTCGATTGTGCTGAAGATGAGCTTATTGAGGAAGCTTCTTTTTTTTTACCTAAGTCAATCACATGGGTTAGAATTTTCTAGCCAGGGCTATAAAATAGTAGTGAATGGGTAAGAGACCAGCAAGGAGAGCTCAATTTTTGTCTTTAAAAGGGGTTTTCTGATCAGGGATTTATCCCAGATGGAGTTTAATAAAGTGCCAATGGTTAATCAAGCACTCACACATGGAGCCACAACTGCAAGTGGCATAAAGGGTGTACTTACAGTTGAAAAAGAGTGTGTTCAATTTACTTTCCCTCCATTGAATACAAATGCACATGATTAGTTTAAAGAGGTAAGTGAACTCATTCACCTCTTTCAAGAGGCAGTGCATCACCTTGGTAAACATTTTTCTATTTTTTACTTTTAGTCAGTTGTCCTTAAACATGCCAGTCATTGCATATTGAGAAGAAAGGGAAACTATTTCAGTCATCCTGTAAATGGTTTTGTTTGACCAGTTTCTTACTCGTTAGTGTAGCATAGGTTTAACTGCAAGTTTTCAATTCCCTAAGTGTTGTTTCAGCACAGTTAGATAGTTTTCCCTTCTGTAGTTTCCTATTTTAAATAAATTTCTGAGTTATATGTTCTTGAGTTACAAATGTGTTATAGTCATGTACAAGGCTACTCCAAGTCCATTCCTCAGTTTTCCCAATGACTCTGTGCCCAATAGATAGGCCTAGGCCACTGGTTTCCATGTTTACTAGGCAAACATCTAGCAAAGGTCACCAGAAATGTTACCCAATTTTCACCTATAGGCTCAATCAGATAGGGCATATGTGTTTTAGGTGTTCATGAAGGCCAAATGGAGACATTGTTGTGCATGGTTAAATCATACCCCTGACGCAAAACAATGGAGCTCAATTGAAAGGTTGGCCTTAGTTAAGTTTGGCATAATTTTTCTTTAAGGAGAAAGTTGGCAAGACCTTCTAGATGTCTTGCCAACTAGCAGGGGTTCTATTCATTTTTTAAACATCCCAATTGGCCAAACATTTTAATTGCCAAGAGATCTCGGCGAAGGGTTATTCCTTCCGGATAAGGTCTGGCTGAAGGATAAGGTCTCGTTAATAGAGGTGGCTTTGGGGGGAAGTCTCACTGACAGGGTGGACTCTTGCTGAGATGAAATGGTGTTGGTGAAAAGTCCCGACGACTGCGAGATGACTCCCCAACAAGAATAAACTCTCCCCGAAACAAGGTCTGAGCTCGCCAAGAGATATAGGATTCAGCGTGAGGTCTTCTGAACCAGTGAGTGTCATGTTGAAAGTTGTTCACTAGGGCTAGCATTAGGGAGAGGGGTTAACATTCACTGAGAGGTCTCAGAAAAAATAAGTGTCATCGTGAAGAAAGAAAGGGCCTCATTGTAATGTCTTTGCGATTGAACTAAGTCTTGCCGAAATGGGGTGCTTTTGGTGTAATGTGGAGGCTTCGGTATAACATCTTGTCGACAGTTTGAAGTGTTGGCGACAAGGGCTAGTGAGGGGGGGAAGTCTCACCGATAGGGTAATGCCTCATCGACAAGAAAGGATGTCTTGGAAAAAGGAGACATCATCAACGTGAGGTCTTCTCGATCAACTGCAGTCTGGGTGAAATGAAATAAGCTCTCACCAGAACAAGGAGGCCTCGCTGAGAAGTCTTGCCGACCCGATAGGGTCTTGCTGAAGTGAAGTCAGCTTGGGACAAAAGGTGGAGCTTGTCGAGATATCTCAATGATCGAATGATGTCTCACCAAAATAGAATGCCTTCGGTGTAAGATGGTGGTCTTGAGGAGATGTCCTACCAACAAGAGGAGGTCTCAGCGAAAGTTGTGAGCTCAGTGGAAGGTCTCACTGACCAAGCTATGTCTCCCCAAAATGAAGTGAGTTCGCAGAAAGGAAGCCTTTTCAACATGTTGTTTGGCCAACTACTGATGGTCTCGCCAAAGGTTTTTCCTTCGGCATAAGTCTCACCGACACAGGGATGTCTCCCCGAAAAAAGGTGAGCTCTCGGAGAAGGAAAGTGAGCTCGCCAAGAGAGTTTGACATTGGTATAACATCTGGCCGACAGGGTGAGGCCTTGCCAATGGTAGGGTTCCTTCGATATAATATTTTGTGTTTGCTAAAGGGTCTCCCTGACCCGATGGTGTCTCGCTAAAGGATGAAGGGATCGATGAATGCTCTTTCTGACAATGGAGGGTTTTGTTGATAGCGTTCAACTTTCTATGGAAAATGATATCAGTAGGACTCTTAGCATTTGCTATGATCTTCCAACTAAAGATCTCGTACAGACCCTATGTGTCTCACACGATAGTTTGGTGGTGACGAGGGCGAGATCGGTATGACTTTTGCATTCAATATAGGGTCTCGCCGACTATCGCGCATCATATTGATAGCTGCTATGAGGTATACTCACATCGGGGAGACACGACTAGTGTCTCACTGACATGCGATTCTATAGGAAGAACTTCTCACCACTTGAGAAAGCTTGCATGGCATCTTTTCAACCAATCAGAGGAAGCTATAGTTGAGCCATGGCAGTTTGACCCCCGTAGGAAGACCAATTGAATGAAACTAGCATGGATTTGCTCTGTGATCAAGGGTGATGAATCAGTTTGAAGGTTGTAGTTTTGTCTCTATGCAAGATGACTACAAGGAAAATCTGAAGTTGTTTCCAAAAGAAGTCATCTCGTAGAAAGATTTGGAGCAGGAATTAGGCAAAAGGGAAGAAGAAGCCTTGAGTCACAGTGAGAGTTGGAATATCTACTATTAATGATAATGCTTTATAGCATTCAAAGCAACTCTTCAAGGAAGTTCAAAAGTGAACATGAAGGACTTTTCTGGAGCGATCCTTCATTGACATGGAAATTGAGGATGTAGCATTAACTCCATTAAAAGGATCTAAGGGGAGATCTTTCTGATGGCTGATATTTTGTGAGCCCTAAGGGGATGACACCTTTTTGTATATATGGAATTTTTTGTCCTTTTTGTAGACATTTCTTACCCAGTCCTTTTTTGCTTTTGTAACTCGTGCAGTTCTTTGCAGAAGAGAGGCTATGTTTTGTAACTCATGATAGGCATGTATATCAGTGCTTCACCATTGAAATCAATGAGTATAAGCGCTTTACCTTTTCAATATCTCTACTAAAATTGTGTGCATTGGTATAATTGATGAAACTACTTGTGAAATTGAATGATTCCTTGTGGTTATGTCTTATCTCAACACCTTTCTGTAGAGCAATATGTATTTTTGCAAGTTGTGAGATGTGTTCAAAATGCAGTATTCTCTAGTTGTGAAGTTATTACTTACTTCTAGGAGTGTAGCCATATGAACCTTTTCATGAAATGTTTATACAAAAAACATATGTGATTGAGTTGTGTACAACTAAGCTTCTAACATTGACTGAAATTGTGTGTGTAAATTGTGTTATGTGTCTTCTTAGTAAATTCGGTGCATCACCATAGAGATAGTGTTTTCATTAGTTTTAGTGTTTTTCTCCTACCTTTTCCCTTTACAAAATCAATAGCTAGGTGACACCATAGGAAGCCGACCTTCTCCAAAGGTTGACCTCTATTTACAGGAAACCCACATCTTTTAGAGGTCTTCCCATGTTACACTGAGGTGTTGAACATCGGGTTCAACAAGGTGCAATTTTAGGTGATAACAGTTTTGGCACTCCAAGTGGGACAGTGAACTACTTGTTAGTTCATGTTTATGCATTTTATTGCTGCTATTTGGTGTGTGTAGTAGTAGTTTCAGCCTTTTGGAGGCATTTTCTTTACATACCTGCTGACTCTGGGAGAATAGCAACTAGTTTCAAGGAGATTAAGTGTTGAATGTCTACATTTTATGAAGACATGTTCTATCATCCAGCTTGTCATGAAACTACTAATCATCCCTCATTTAATGAAAATTCTACTCATATACCCAATTATCAGCCACATCAAAATGAGTATGCAGCTATTTTTAGTCTAAGTATCTTTACTATAGGAGATTATCAATATTCCCCACAAGTTTTCCACCCTCCTACCCCTCCTCAATTTGTGCACCAGCCTATATATGTCCAATAACAATCTCAACAAAACCATCATAATTCCAACCAACATATTTTTTCACATGCCTAATCTCAAGGAGTTAACAACATGTGCATCGATGACATAATCTCTGATTTTCAAAGACAAATGTGGGAGATTGAAGGATAGTAGGAGATTGATTGGCAACAAGAACAAAAAGCTTACCAAGCTCAGACAAGTCAAGAGGATTGGGAGGCCAAAAAGAGGCAATTTGAGGAGAACCTTGCCCAACAGCTAGCTACAAAAGATGCAAAGATGAGGCTAAAATTTTCTAAACAATAGGTTAATAAGCATAAGTTTTCCAACTTTAGGAAAATTCAACCTATTGAATCCTCTAGTAAGTCTTCTTAGTTTGGAATTACAAGCTTTAAGGGATTTAATTCAATGCAAGAAAATGTAGTACCTAAACAACATCAGTCCATCATCCCTCAAGAGTTGTCCATTGATTTAGATGACTTACTCCTCATGGAGAGGATCAAAAAAGTAAATCCAATGCATTTAGTTGTAGCATGTTATCGACTATAGGAAGAAAAGCTCAAAAAGGAGGAGAAGCAGATGAAACAACAAGAGGGGGCCTCAAAGTACAAAATTCCAAGTTTCAGGCAGGGTGAATCTAGGATGGACAGCTAGGATGAAATTGCTAGGTTGGAGGAGAACTTGTTTTTAGTCCCAAGCTTCAAGTAGATTGCTCCTTCTCAAAGCTCAAAACTAACTGAAGATCTTCCTCGAGTGGAAGACACTTGCGAGATTGTAGTTTCAGAACAACTATAAGACATCAAACAATTTGGGCAGTTGTCAATTGATGACAGTCAACAAGACAATGGAGAATTAGACTTGGAAGAAAATATAGAAATTGAACCTGATTCTATCCTCCAAGGTGAGATTTTTGATGTTTTTGATCATATTCTAGATGAGGAAGCCAATGTTCAACTTTTTGAAGAGTTTTTCACATGTATTATTGAACAGTTTTATTCAACATTGAATGGCAAAGAATCAAAAGAAGTTGATGGTGATGATGATATTGAGTAGCAACTTGTAGAGGTGTTGAAACTATAGGAGGAGCCTCATGAACCTATCTTGTGAGATTATATCTGGTTAGATGAGCTTACTGAGGAAGCTTCTTTTTTTTCACTAAGTCAGTCACATGGGTTAGACTTTTCTAGCGAGGGCTATAAAATAGTAGTGAATGGGCAAGAGACCAGCAAGGAGAGCTCAATTTTTATCTTTAAAAGGGGCTGTCTAATCAGGGATTTAGCCCAAATGGAGTTTAATAAAGTTCCAATGGTTAATCTAGCACTGGCACATGGAGCCACAACTCCAAGTGGCATAAAGGGTGTACTTGCAGTTGAAAAAGAGTGTGTTCAATTTACTTGTCCTCCTTTGAATGCAAATGCACATGATTAGTTTAAAGAGGTAAGTGAACTCATTCACCTCTTTCAAGAGGTAGTGCATGGCCTTGGTAAACATTTTTCTATATTTTACATTTACTCAGTTGTCCTTAAACATGCTAGTCACTGCATATTGAGAAAAAAGGGCAGCTATTTCAGTCATCATGTAAATTGTTTTGTTTGACCATTTTCTTACTGGTTAGTGTAGCATAGGTTTAGCTGCAAGTTTTCAACTCCCTAAGTGTTGTTTCAACATAGTTAGATAGTTTTCCCTTCTATAGTTTCCTATTTTAAATAAATTTATGACTGATCTATTCTTGAGTTACAAATGTGTTATAGTCATGTACAAGGCTACTCCAAGTCCATTCCTTAGTTTTCCCAATTAATTTGTGCCCAATAGATAGGCCTAGGCCACTGGTTTCCATGTTTAGTAGGCAAACATCCAACAAAGGTCACCAGAAATGTTACCCAATTTTTACCTACAGGGTCAATCAGATAGGGCATCTGTGTTTTAGGTGTTCATGAAGGCCAAATGGAGACATTGTTGTGCATGATTAAATCATTCCCCTAATGCAAAAAAATGGAGCTCAGTTGAAAGGTTGGCCTTAGTCAAGTTTGGCATAATTTTCCTTTAAGGAGAAAGTTGGCAAGACCTTCTAGATGTCTTGCTGACTAGTAGGGGTTTTATTGGTTTTTGAAATGTCCTAGTCAGCCAAACATTTTAATTGCCAAGAGATCTCGGTGAAGGGTTATGCCTTCGGGATAAGGTTTGGCCGAAGGATAAGGTCTTGGTAATAAAGGTGGATTTGGGGGGAAGTCTCACTAACAGGATGGACTCTTGCCAAGATGAAATGGTGTCTGTGAAAAATTGGAGCTCGATGAAAAGTCCCGGTGACTGCGAGATAACTCCCCAACAAGAATAAGCTCTCCCCGAAAGAAGGTCCAAGCTCGCCAAGAGATATAGGCGTTGGCATGAGGTCTTCCTGACCAGCGAGTGTCACACAAAAAGTTGTTCACCAGGGCTAGCATTAGGGAGAGGGGTTCACATTCACTGAGAGGTCTTGGAAAAAATAAGTGTCATCGTGAAGAAAGAAAGGGCCTCACAATAACGTCTTTGTGACTAAATAAAGTCTCACCAAAATGGGGTGCCTTCGGTGTAATGTGGAGGCTTCGGTATAGCATCTTACTGAAAGTCTGAAGTCTTGGCGATAGGGGCTAGTGGGGGGGAGAAGTCTCACCAATAGGGTAATGCCTCACTGAAAGGAAAGGATGTCTCGACAAAAGGAGAGATCATCGACGTGAGGTCTTCCTGATCAACCGCAGTCTAGCTGAAATGAAATAAGCTCTGATCAGAACAAGGAGGCCTCGCTGAGAAGTCTTGCCGGCCTGATAGGGTCTTGTTGAAGTGAAGTGAGCTCAAGGAGAAAAGGTGGAGCTCATTGAGATGTGTCAGTGACCGAATGATGTCTCACCAAAAGAGAATGGTTTCGGTGTATGATGGTGGTCTCGATGAGATGTCCTACCAATAAGAGGAGGTCTCAGCAAAAGTTGTGAGCTCAGTGGAAGGTCTCACCGACCAAGCGAGGTCTCCCCAAAATGAAGCAAATTCACAGAAAGGAAGCCTTTTCGACATGTTGTTTGGCTGACTACTGATGGTCTCACCAAAGGTTTTTCCTTCGGCATAAGTCTCAGTGACATAGGGATGTCTCCCTGAAAAAAGGTGAGCTCTCGGCGAAGGAAAGTGAGCTCACCAAGAGAGTTTGACATTGGTATAATGTCTGGCCGATAGGGTGAGGTCTTTCTGATAGCGGGGATCCTTCGATATAATATTTTGTGTTCTCTAAGGGTCTCTACAACCCGATGGTGTCTCGCTGAATGATGAAAGGCTCGATGAATGCTCTTTCCAAGAATGGAGGGTCTTGCCGATAGCGATCAACTTGCTACAGAAAATGATATCAATAGGACTCTTAGCATTTACTATGATCTCCTACCGACTAAAGATCTCTTGCTGACCCTATGTGTCTCATATAATAGTCTGGGTGATGACAAGGGTGAGATCGGTATGACTTTTGCATTCAATATAGGGTTTTTCCGACTATCACGCATCATATCGATAGCTACTATGAGGTATAGTCACATCAGAGAGACACAACTAGTGTCTCACTGACATGCAATTCTGTAGGAAGAACTTTTCACCACCTGAGAAATCTTGTGTGGCATCTTTTCAACCAAACAGAGGAAGCTATAGGAGAGTCATGGCAGTTTGAACCCTGTCAGGAAGATCAACTAAATGAAACTAGCATGGATCTGCTCTGTGATCAAGGGTGACAAATTAGTTTGAAGGTAGTAGTGTTGTCTCTATGGAAGTTGACTATAGGGAAAATATGATGCTGTTTCAAAAAGAAGTCAACTCGCAGAAAGATTTGGAGTGGGAATTAGGTAGAAAGGAAGAAGAAGCCGTGAGTCATAGTGAGAGCTCGAATATCTACTCTTAATGATAATTCTTTAGAGCATTCAAAGAAGCTCTTTAGGGAAGTTCAAAAGTGAACATGAAGGCCTTTTCTAGAGTGATCCTTCATTGACATGGACATCGAGGACGTAGCATTAACTCCATTAAAAAGATCTAAGGGGAGATCATTCTAATGGCTGATATTTTGTGAGCCCTAAGGGGACAACATCTCTTTGTATATATGGATTTTTTGTCTTTTTTGTAGATAGTTCTTACCCTATGCTTTTCTACTTTTGTAACTCATGTAGTTCTTTGTAGAAGAGAGGCTATGTTTTGTAACTCATGACATGCATGTATATCAGTGCTTCACCATTGAAATCAATGAGTGTAAGTGCTTTATATTTTCAATATCTCTACTAAAATTGTGTGCATTAGTATAATTGATGAAACTACTTGTGAAATTGAATGATTCCTTGTGGTTATGTCTTATCTCAACACCTTTCTATAGAGCAATATGCATTTTTATAGGTTGTGAGATGTGTTCAAAATGTAGTATTCTCTAGTTGTGAAGTTATTCCTTCCTTCTAGGAGTGTAGCCATATGAACCTTTTCATGAAATGTTTATGCAGAAAACATATGTGATTGAGTTGTGTACAACTAAGCTTCTGTCAGTAGCTAGGTGACACCATAGGAAGCTAGCCTTCTCCAGAGGTTGACCTCTGTTTACAGGAAACCCACATCTTTTAGAGGTCTTCCCATGTTACACTGAGGTGTTGAACATTGGGTTCAACAATGTGCAATTTTAGGTGATAACAGTTTTGGTACTCCAAGTGGGATAGTGAACTGCTCCTTAGTTCATGTTTATGCATTTTATTGTTGCTGTTTGGTGTGTGCAGTAGTAGTTTCAGCCTTTTGGAGGCATTTTCTTTACATACCTAGTGACTCCGGTAGAATAGCAACTAGTTTCAAGCAAATTAAGTGTTGAATGTCTACATTTTATGAAGAAATGTTCTATCATCCAGCTTGTCATGAAACTGCTAATCATCCCTCATTTAATGAAAATTCTCCTCATATACCCAATTATGAGCCATATCAAAATGAGTATGCAACTATTTTTAGTCCAAGTATCTTTGCTAAAGGAGATTATCAATATTCCCCACAAGTTTTCCACCCTCCTACCCCTCCTCAATTTGTGCACCAACTTATATATGTCCAACAATAGTCTCAGTAAAACCATCATAATGCCAACCAACATATTTGTTCACATGCCCAATCTCAAGGAGTTAACAACATGTGCATCTATGACATAATCTCTAATTTTCAAAGACAAATGTGGGAGATTGAAGGACAGTAGGAGATTGATTGGCAACAAGAACAAAAAGCTTACCAAGATCAAATATGTCAAGAGGATTGGGAGGCCAAAAAGAGGCAATTTGGAGAGAACCTTGCCCAACAGCTGGCTGGAAAAGATGCATAAATGAGGCTAAAGTTTTCTAAACAAGACGTTCCTAAGCATAAGTTTTCCAACTTTAGGAAAATTCAACCTCTCAAATCCCCTAGCAAGTCTTCTTAGTTTGGAATTACAAGCTTTAAGGGATTCAATTCAATGCAAGAAAATTTAGTACCTGAACATGATCAGTCCATCATCCCTCAAGAGTTGTGCATTTATTCAGATGACTTACTCCTCATGGAGAGGATCAGCAAAGTAAATCCAATGCATTTAGCTATAGCATGTTATCGACTACAGGAAGAAAAGCTCAAACAGGAGGAGGAGCAGATGAAACAACAAGAGGGGGCGTCAAAGTACAAAATTCCAAGTTTCAGGTAGGGTGAATCTAGCATGGACAACTACAATGAAATTGCTAGGTTGGAGGAGCACTTGTTTTTAGTTCCAAGATTCAAGCACATTGCTCCTTCTCAAAGCTCAAAACTGACTAAAGATCTTCCTAAAATGGAAGACACTTGTGAGATTATAGTTTGAGAACAACTAGAAGACATCAAACAATTTGGGCAGTTGTTAATTGGTGACAGCCAACAAGACAATGGAGCATTAGACTTGGAAGAAAAGCCCGAAATTCAACCTGATTCTATCCTCCAAGGTGAGATTTTTTATTTTTTTGAGCATATTCTAGATGAGGAAGCCAATATTGAGCTTTTTGAAAAGTTGGTCACATGTATTATTGAACAATTTTGTTCAACATTGAATGGAAAAGAATCAGAAGAAGTTGATGGTTATGATGATCTTGAGTAGCAACTTGTAGAGGTGTTGAAACTATAGGAGGAGCCTCATGAACCTATCTTGCAAGATTGTATCTGGTTAGATGAGATTCCCTTCTATTGCATGAAAGATGAGCTTACTGAGGAAGGTTCTTTTTTTTCACTAAGTCAGTCACAGAGGTTAGACTTTTCTAGCCAAGGCTATAAAACATTAGTAAATGGGCAAGAGACCAGCAAGGAGAGCTTGATTTTTTCCTTTACAAGGGGTTTTTCGAGTAGGGATTTAGCTCAGATGGAGTTTAATAAAGTGCCAATGGTTAATCAAACACTCACACATGGAGCCATAGCTGAAAGTGGCATAAAGGGTGTACTTGCAGTTGAAAAAGAGTGTGTTCAATTTACTTGTCCTCCTTTGAATACAAATGCACATGATCAGTTTAAAGAGGTAAGTGAACTCATTCACCTCTTTCAAGAGGCAGTGCATTTCCTTGGTAAAATTTTTTCTTATTTTTTACTTTTACTTAGTTGTCCTTAAACATGCTAGTCATTGCATATTGAGAAGAAAGGGCAGCTATTTTAGTCATCCTGTAAATGGTTTTGTTTGACCAGTTTCTTACTTGTTAGTGTAGGATAGGTTTAGCTACAAGTTTTCAATTCCCTAAGTGTTGTTTCAACATAGTTAGATAGTTTTCCCTTATGTAGTTTCCTATTTTCAATAAATGTCCAAGTGATCTGTTCTTGAGTTACAAATGTGTTATAGTCATGTTCAACGCTGCTCCAAGTCTATTCCTTAGTTTTCCCAATGACTCCATTCCCAATGGATAGGCCTAGGCCACTAGTTTCCATGTTTATCAGGAAAGCATCTAGCAAAGGTCGCCATAAATGTTACCCAATTTTCACCTATGGGTTCAATCAGATAGGGCATCTGTGTTTCAGGTGTTCATGAAGACCAAATGGAGACATTGGTGTGCATGATTAAATCATACCCATGATGTGAAACAATGGAGTTCAGTTGAAAGGTCAGCCTCAGTCAAGTTTGGAATAATTTTCCTTTAAGGAGAAAGTCGGTAAGACCTTCCAGATGTCTTACCAACTAGCAGGGGTTTTATTCATTTTTTAAATGTCACAGTTGGCCAAACATATTAGTCACCAGGAGATCTTGGCGAAGGGTTATGCCTTCAACATAAGGTCTAGCTAAAGGATAAGGTCTCAACGATAGAGGTGACTTCGGGGGGAAGTCTCACTGACAGGGTGGACTCTTGTTGAGATGAAATGACATCGATGAAAAATTGGAGCTCGGTGAAAAGTCCCGATGACTGCGAGTTGTCTCCCCGACAAGAATAAGCTCTCACTAAAAGAAGGTCCGAGCTCGCCAAGAGATATAGGCTTCGGTGTGAGGGCTTCCCGACCAGTGAGTGTCATTCCAAAAGTTGTTCACTAGGGCTAGCATCAGGGAGAGGGGTTCACATTCGCTGAGAGGTCTTAGCAAAAAGAAGTGTCATCATGAAGAAAGAAAGGGCCTCGCTATAATGTCTCAGCGATTGAATGAAGTCTCACTGAAACGAGATGCCTTCGGTGTAATGTGGGGGCTTCGATATAATGATTTGCTGAAAGGCGGAAGTCTTGGTGACAAGGGCTAGTGAGGGGTAGAAGTCTCACTGATAGGGTAATGTCTCATCGACAAGATAGGATGTCCAGCAAAAGGAGACATCATCAGCATGAGGTCTTGCTGATCAATCACAGTCTCGCCAAAATGAAATAAGCTCTCGCCAGAACAAGGAGGCCTCCCTAAGAAGTCTTTCTAACTTGATAAGGTCTTGCTGAAGTGAAGTGAGCTCGGGGAGAAAAGGTGGAGCTCGCTGAGATGTCTCGACGACCGAATGATGTCTCACCAAAATGGAATGCCTTTGGCATAAGACGGTGGTCTCAGGGAGATGTCCTATTGACAAGAGGAGGTCTTGGTGAAAGTTGTGAGCTCGGTGGAAGGTCTCACCAACCAAGTTAGGTCTCCCCAAAATGAAGTGAGTTCAGAGAAAGGAAGCCTTTTCGACATGATGTTTGGCCGACTACTAATGGTCTCACTGAAGGTTTTTCCTTCGACATAAGTCTCACTGACACAGGGATGTCTCCCTAGAAAAAGGTGAGCTCTCAGCAAAGGAAAGTGAGCTCACCAAGAGAGTTTGACATCGGTATAATGTCTGGCTTGTAGGGTGAGGTTTTGTCAAAAGCAGGGTTCCTTCGGTATAATATTTTGTGTTCGCTAAAGGGTCTCCCCAAACTGATGGTGTCTCATCAAAGGATGAAGGGCTTGATGAAAGCTCTTGCTGAAAATGGAGGGTCTTACCAATAGCGATCAACTTGCTATGGAAAAGGATATTGGTAGGACTATTAGCATTCGCTATGATCTCCTACCGACTGAAGATCTCTTGCTGACCCTATGTGTCTCACACGATAGTCTAGATGATGACGAGGGTGATATCGGTGTGACTTTTGCATTTGATATAGGGTCTTGCTGACTGTCATGTGTCATGCCAATAGCTGCTTTGAGGTATACTTGCATCAGGGAGACACAGCTAGTGTCTCATGACATGGGATTCTGCAAGAAAATTTTTTGACCACCCAAGAAAGCTTGTGTGGCATCTTTTCAACCAATCAGAGAAAGCTATAGGAGGGCCATGGTAGTTTGACCCCTATCAGGAAGATCAACTGAATGAAAGAAATGTGGATCTGCTCTATGATCAAGGGTGATGAATTGGTTTGAAGGCAGTAGTGTTGTCTCTATGGAAGCTGACTATAGGAAAAATATGATGTTGTTTCCAAAAGAAGTCAACTCTTAGAAATATTTGGAGCGGGAATCAGGCAGAAAGGAAGAAGCTGTAAGTCACAATGACAGCTGGAATATCTACTAGCATAGGGGTAATCGACATTAATGATAATGCTTTAGAACATTCAAAACAACTCTTAGGGAGTTCAAAAGTTAACACAGAGGCCTTTTCTGGAGCAATCCTTCACCAACATGGACATCGAGGATGTAGCATTAACTCCATTAAAAAGATCTAAGGGGAGATCTTTCTGATGGATGATATTTTGTGAGCCTTAAGGGGCTAACATCTTTTTGTATATATGGCATTTTTTTCCTTTTTTGTAGACAGTTCTTACCTGGTGCTTTTCTGCTTTTGTAACTCGTGTAGTTCTTTGTAGAAGAGAGGCTATGTTTTGTAACTCATGACAGGAATGTATATCAGTGTTTCACCATTGAAATCAATGAGTATAAGTGCTTTACATTTTCAATCTCTCTACTAAAATTGTGTGCATTCATATAATTGATGAAACTACCTGTGAAATTGAATGATTCCTTGTGGTTATGTGTTATCTTAGCACCTTTCTATAGAGCAATATGTATTTTTACAGGTTGTGAGATGTGTTCAAAATGTAGTATTCTCTAGTTGTGAAGTTATTCCTTCCTTCTAGGAGTGTAGCCATATGAACCTTTTTCATGAAATGTTTATGCAGAAAACATATGTGATTGAGTTGTGTACAACTAAGCTTCTATCATTGACTGAAATTGTGTGTGTAAACTGTGTTATGTGTCTTCTTAGTAAATTTGGCGCATCACTATAGAGATAGTGTTTTCATTAGTTTTAGTGTTTTTCTCCTTCTACCTTTTCCCTTTACAAAATTAGTAGTTAGGTGACACCATAGGAAGCTGGCCTTCTCTGAAGGTTGACCTCTGTTTACAAGAAACCTACATCTTTTAGAGGTCTTCCCATGTTACACTGAGGTGTTGAACATCGGGTTCAATAGGGTGCAATTTCAGGTGATAATAGAAACACTAACATGGGGTTTGACCAAGAAAAGCCTTTAAATGGAAAAAAAATATTCTCTTTGTGAATGTTAATATTTTAGGTTTGAAGAGGATTTAAGGAAGCTTGAAAAAAAAAAATTCATTGTTGGATTTGAAGCCCTCCATATTGTCAACTCACAAAAACTCACCTAGAAAATTATTAGATAGTGTTTCAAAAACTCTATAAGCATAAATGGAGATCTCAAATCTATTGTCAAAGGAATGTAAAAGGACCCATATGCCCCTGGGAAAATTTTTCCCTGTATTTAGACCAAGAAAATCTTTTCAATAATGGTACACAATCCCTTGCCCATCTCAGAACTTCATGCAATTTACTACTTCAATTCATCAGTTGTCAAATTATTACATTTTGTATATTAGGTCCCATAGTATAATTATGCTAATCAAGGAAAATAAATTTCAATTTATTTCAAGACTCAAAAAGATGCAAATCTAGGTTTGATTGGGTCACCTTCATTGTTGCAAGACAATCTATACACCTTGTTGATCTCCATCTTAATGAAACAATAGGAAAATACACCGCCTACACCAAAAAAATTTGAATCCTAGGTTTACACACTAGACCTAGGGTTCCTAGTTTTCACTATTTTATTTTGGTGAACCTGACCTGTAAACATTACATACATTCTAAAATTCACCCTATATGTAGGTTTTATAGTGCATTGTCTTGTATTTCTCATTTAGGGTTTGACTTTTGCAACATAAAAGACATAAAAATTCAAAAAAATTGCTTATCATTTTTCATCATAGGTTGCATTAGGGTTCATTTTATTCACTTAGATCAGATCTACATTGAAAATTGCATTCATAAATGCCATTTTCATTGCTACACATTTACATTTGAATCATATTATCTTAATTTTAGCAAAATTCTAGAAAAATAATTAGTTGTAGACCTATTTGGACATAAATTTAGGACACTTAGAAAATCTAATAAACATTCATTTTCTCAATTTTCAACCACCTTATCAAGGAAAAGAGTGCCCTTGGGTACCTATGTCCTTTTGCACTTGAATTAGCCAACCTTTTCATACTTCTCTATATCTGTGTTTTCTTGTAGATCTCCATTTTGGAATTCCCAATTGCATTCATTTATGAATCTTTCATATAGCTCAAAAAAGTAGAAAAAGTGAAAAAAGTGATTGTTATCATCATTTTTTATATTTAGACATCTTACAATTAATCAATTTTGCATTTTAGATGAGAAAAATTATATAAAAAATTATCAATTTATTATCCTCAAATTTTGCTTGCTCAATTTGTGGGATAACCCCTATGAAACTTATTTGTTTCATAGTGCACATCTTGTAAGAACACATATCAAGGAAAATTTTGATTGCTCTTATGTGTAGTTTGACACATAAAAAGTCATTTCAATTGAGTAATCTTTTAACCTTTTGAAATTTTTATGAAAGTCTACTATTTGATTGAATTTTTAATACCTTTTACGGGTTTTAGGTATGTCACGTTTCTTTGCTTTCGCCACTTGTTTTTGAATATTTTATATGATTTAATGTTGTTTGTTTTTAGTTTTTTTTTTTGGTGTAGAATCATGTTTTAGTTTAAGGTTTTTTTTTAGTTTTGTTTTACCTTTTGACTTCATCTGACCTAATGAGATACTTTTATTCTCATCACTAGTGCTCGACTCGACACCCTTACTAAAGAATATTTAGAGACTCTGCAAAATATCTCTATTCCATTTTCGAACATCCTCACCCTCACTAAACATGTGTTTTTTAGAGATTTTTTTCTAGACAACATCATCTTGCATAGACCCTACCTTAATTTTGTTCAAGGAAATTTCCCTGAACAACACATTGATATACCATATTTGAAACATATAATGTGGAGAAAATACTCTAAATGAATGTTGAATGTAAAAGAAAACTTAGAGGGGGGGAGGAAAATTAGTTCTACCTTAAGACTTCAAAACCCTCACAAAAATTCAGATCCACATCAAATAAACTTAGCCTCAATCTCTTAGAATGATTTATCATGAAATAAGATAGCAAAAAAAAAATCAAGAAAACACCATACACAATGAAAACACTAGATTTACGTGGAAAAACCAAGAAGGAAAAAACCATTGTGAGGATTAGCTCACAATATAAAGTAATATCAACAACGAATATAATAGGGATCACTACCCAAAAGAAAGAAGGGATCACTTCCAGAATATAAGAGAAGATAGAGAAGAGTTTTATAATGATAAATCTATCACAATGCAATAGAAAAGTTCACAACACTATCATAGTCTTACTGATGATTGTAGACACCTTTTGCTCACTGTATCTAGTAATCTAATACATGAAAGCTCACATTGCATTGCACAAATTTACACCTCACAACTCTAAAATTCACATTATTTTCACCACACATCTATCTTGTCATCCCTTAACAACTTAGCTCATATTTATAGCATCTTCAACCTTGAAACATTCTCCATGGTCGACTATGCACCTCTAACATGAAAATTCAAGTTAGTTTAGCACCAAAAAATTCTCGTGGCATAAATGAAATAAGGTAGACTCCAACATACCTTAACTAGGACCTAAATCCATCCATACATGTCATTCCATGCTTCCATAAAAACCAAATGAACTTCACAATTAGTGTAAACACCCGAGGTCAGTCAAACTTGTATTAACACCATTAAAAATTTAAGTACATGCTTACTCAAATCCAAAGGAGAATTGAAGACAACAAACCATGCTTGAAAATAGTAAAAAATATTCGACAAAACCCCTAAAAATTAAAAAATTCCTTTAGAGCAACTTTCACTTGAAGAATGTACACACCTAGTACACTCAAATAATTTTTTCATACACTGTAACTCAACACACTGACTTCTAAAGCACCAAAACAGAAAAAAAAATTGAAAAAAGATAAAAAACACTATTAGAACCCTTCTAGATCTGCAAGACCTAAAACTACTCTATGGAGAAATGTGTAGCAAAAACATTTCTCCTAGACACCTCTACTTTACATAGTTCACACATTGACGAACACACCTTCCTCTACACAATGATCCAACAAACCAAATTTTGAATGCAACACATCTAAACATCCCTGATCAACATATCCAAATTACACAAGCAAATCTTCAACATAGAATAAATATAGAGCCAAACTAGAACACTAATCTACAAAATAGAACAACATTCCAACACATTGTTTCCTCTTTTTATTCAAATTTTCTCAAAAGTACTTGGAGACCAAGCACTAGAGACACATATTCAACATCTTCATCACTTCCTCATCACCACCAAGCTAAATTTAACATAGAAACTAAACCATACATCCATGTATAGAAGCTTATCAAAGAAACACTTGAGGTTAACATTAGTAGCTTACTAATGAGAACATAATGAAACTAATAAAAACATCGTTAGAGACTACATCAACTCAACACCAACTTCAATTTTGAAACATACTCATATTGTTGACACTAGTGACAACACCAATTGCATGTACTTGAAACAATCTCCCCCTTTGTCATTGATGACAACACATGATGTGAAAAACCATCAACAATAAACACAAAAGCTCTGATCCTCAATACTCTGCTCCATACCAGCTCATTATCTCTTTTTTCCCCTTACACAAATGACTCATTACTTTGTCTCATGTGACTCATTCTCCCTTTTTCTGAACTGAACATTTTTCACATTTCTCTCTCCCCCTTTGACATCAATGGTATAGGTAAAAAATATTTGCATCTCCCATTCTCCCCCTTTGACATTAATCATACAATTTATGACTACTTTGCATACTCCCCATTAGGATCACACACCAAACTTGATGAGGTCTACACCCCTCAAAACCCACACAACAAAAAATAGATATCAAAACAAAATATGTAGGAAAAAAAAATCAATTTCAATTAATTTCAAAAAATAAAATTACATATTCAAAGATTATAGTGCTATAGCCAAATGGGCTTGATTCATTACAAAAAAAAACAACTCTAACAATAAAATCTATTATTCAAAGCCATAATTTTCACTAATGGAGCCACGTTAAAACCTCCACTCAACCCTTTTTATTTTACACCAATAACCTGTTGGCAACACAAGGGTAGAGAACTGAGAGAGGGGGTAAATAAATTATCCCAAAAATTTAAACTTATTAAACTTAATAATCCATTCTTAGATCTGATTGATCTCAATGAAAGCAAGAATCAACAACACATTAAAAGCACACATAACACCAATATTTTTTATGTGGAAACCCTATTAGGGGAAAAACCATGGTGGAGGTTAGTCCACAAGATTATACCCTATTAAAAGTATAATAAGAATAAATGGGGAATGGACATGTATTTAGGCACACTACGTAGAGCTCACTACTCAATTACAAAGGAAGGCACACTGTCTTGTAGAAGGATCCAAATTACAACCATCCAAATTTTGAACTGACAAAATAGCATATGCTAATACCTAATTACAGTTCTAGTTAAGCACATGAACACTTCTTCAATCTTCTTCACTCTTCTTCACACTCTGCTCTGCCTTCAAATGATTAGGACATTATTCACATACACACACAAAAGCACTCCCTTGCACACTTCAATTTGAATGAACAATCTCTCTTATATATCCAAAACAAGAAATTAAATCACTACAAGTCGACCACAAAGAAATAATAAAATGAATACAAATTGTCGACCCAAAACAATAGATAATTTTCAATGCGAATCAACCAAGGTTGGCCACAACATAGTGAGGACCCAAAACAACTCCAACATAAAAACACCTCAATTAATTTCTCCTCGAAGATCCACAACATGCTTCAACACCTTGTCAGCCAAGAACATGAAAAACATGAACACACAAGAGAAAATATTGGATCACGAGCACAACGATCAATGTGGACATGCAACACAAATAGAGCATGATCTAGAAACATCCAAAAGATTCTTGAATGACCAAAGAGGCATCCACAACAACTGAACTAACTAAAATCACATAATCTTTATTTAGGAACACAAAATGAAGTAACAAGAAAACTGTCAAGATATAAATCTTCATGCGGATCTCTGAAAATCAACGTGGATAAACTAGATATACTCAATAGCAAACCCTTTATTCCACAACATCCGATCAACAATGTAAGGAACTCACTAACAGATAGAACTTCCCTTCACCACTGACAACCTGCAAATCATCTCATTACAATTTTCTCAATATCCTCAATATATATAACTTGAAATGCACTAATATTAATAGTGTTTACATCAATGACAACCACATATTAGCAACACAACCATAAAATCCAACATAACCACCATAGAATATCCTATAAAGTGAAACTGTCCATTTTGTTTTGACAACAAAAGTCTAGCCATTTGATTTTTTTCCTAGAAAGATATTTTAAAGAAACTCACTTTATAGTGGGGCAACTTCCTCGAACCATAACTTTTGACTCAAGTGCCCGATTTTCTATTATAATACATTGTTGGAAATCTCTTGAAGAGATATACATCACCAAAATTATATAAAGATCATTTTGTCTATTTTTGAGCTTTTTCAGGGCTTCTAAATTTTTTAAATTTGAATTTGAAGCTACATTGGAGAAATTTCTCAGGACAAAAACTTTAATATCTTCCAAATGGTACAAGTTATTAAGATTATTCTTTTTCCACCATAAATATTTTTCAGTTCCACTCCTTGGGGTAAATTTTTAGATCCATATGGGCCCATTTAGGTTGAATTACTAAAAATAGTAAGTGACCATTTTTTCACCTTTTTGGAATTTTGACTATCTTACACCCCTTAGGTTTTATCATGGGACTCAAAACAACTAAATAAAATAAGGAAGCCCATTTTTTTTGGTGGTGATACAAGATTACCCCTACACCACTCGATGCTCCTACATCAGACACCTAAGGTAATTTGAAAAGTAACCCTATCACTTCTTAGGAGTTAGAGGGAAACAAAGATAGTTAACCTCATCCTCAAATAACCATGATGAATCTTCAAGAAGCCTTCCTTTCCATTTCACCAAGTACTCTACATATTTTTTGTCTTGTGCTTCTACCCACACAACTATCCAAAATTTCTTCTCTCTCCTTCATTTCTGAAGTAGGTGTTGGAATATTCTATTAAATTTAAAATGTTAAACATAGGTGAACTATGAATTTCATCAAGTAACTATACCTCATATGCATTTCCTGAATCATGCTTCTTCAAGATCTTTCATGGTCCAAATTTCTTCATCTTTAACTTGTTGTATGTACGAAATGGAAACCTCTCCTTTCAAAAATGAGCCATGACTTCATATCCTATGTGGAACTCCTTATACCTCCTTTTCTGATCTACCTTAGCCTTATACTATGAATTCATCTTATTGATATGTTTCTTCACCACTTCATGCAAATTCTTCAAGTGATCAACAAAATCTTTAGCCTCAGTACTATTCTTCTCCCCCTTATCCATCTTCCTTAGTTCTTAAGTAGTTCTTGGAATACTCCATACACAATTTTGAATGGTGATTTACAAGTGCGCCTACAACTAAAAGAATTTTTATAAGAAAATTCTACTTGTGGTAGAATCAAATCCCATCCCTTTCTTTTGTCTCCTATGAAGCATCTTAATAGGTTAGCTAAACTCCTATTCACCACATCTTATCTTTCATCTATCTACGAATGGTGTGTAGAAGTAAACTTAAAATATGTCTTCAACTTCTTCCATAATGACCTCTACAAATAACCAAAAAATTTAGTATCTCTGTCTAAAACTACACTCTTTGATAGAACATGTAGTTTCACCACCTTTCTTAAAAATAATTCTAGAACATTCAAACATCATTGATCTTATGACATGAAATGAAGTGTGCCATCTTAGAAAATATATCAATCACCAAAAATATGGAATCATTCTATATTTGTGTTCTTGGAAATACAAGAACAAGATCCACACTAATTTCCTCCCATCCCCTCTTAGGTACAGGTGATGGTTGATACAATCTAGTATTATGAGTTGTTCCTTTTTCCATCTAATTTACTCTACAAATCTAAACAAAATTCTTCACATCCTGCTACAATTGTGGCCAATAGTAACACTCACAAACAATAGCAATGGTCTTTTTTCAACCAAAGTATCCAACTAATCCTCCACTATGTTCCTCCTTGATCAGGTTCTCTATCATGGAACTCCTTGAAATGCACAACTAATTCCCTCAAAAAGAATACCATCTTGGATTATATAATCCAACCATATTTTCGTATTCAAAGTTATAGGCTCCATGCAAGCTCTCCAAGCCTCGAAAAAATAAGGATCCTTTGGATACAAGATCTTGAGTTCATTGAAACCAATAAATTCAATCTACATTTTTGTTAACTAATTTTCCCCCCTACTTAATACATCAACAACCCTATTAGATCTTCCACTCCTATGCTTCAAAATAAATGTATAACTTTGCAAAAATTCAACACATTTAAAATGTCTTTGATTCAACTTCCCTTAACTATTAAAATATTTTAAAGCGTGGTGATCAGTAAATAAACTTTTTTGGAAAAAAAAATTGTCTCTATTTATTCAAAGCTTGAACTATAGAATAAAACTCTTGATCATAAAAAAAATACTTATTCTTTACGTCATTCAACTTTTCACTAAAATAAGCAATGGGTTTACCTTCTTAACTCAAAACAGCTTGAATAACATTGCCACTAGCATCACAATCTACCTAAAATTCCTTGTTGAAATTTGGAACTACCAAAATAGATCACTCTACAACTTTCTTCTTTAACATATCAAAAAAAAATTCTGCTCCTATAGTCCACTTAAACTCTTTTCTACCATCTCTCATTGTTTCAATTAGAGGTGCATAAATACTACTAAAACCTTTGATAAGATTTATATAAAACCTAGTCAAACCGTGAAAAGATCTCACCTCTTTAGAACTCCTTGGCGTAGGCTATTCAACAATAGTTTTCACCTTCTTTGGATCCATCACCAACTGTCTCTTCACAAAACTCTACTTCAAATTGATCAACAATTTCTCATCTCTTAGATTCTCAAAAGAATTTCTAATATGCATCAAATTATCCTCCAATTTCTTGCTAAAAATTAAAATGTCATCCAAATAAACAATGACAAATTTACCCATAAACTCTTTCAACACCTCGTTCATGAGCCACATGAATGTGCTTGATGCATTGGTTAGCCCATAAGGTATGACTAACTACTTGACCAATCCCTCTTTGGTCTTGAAGGTTGTATTCTATTCATCTCCTTCTCTAATTTGTATCTGGTCATAATCACTCTTCATATCTATCTTCATGAAGCAATAAATTCTATTCAAATAATCAATGATGTCATCCATCCTTAGAAAGGGAACCTATACTTTATGGTGATCTTGTTGATGGCTCGGGAGTCTATACACATCATCCATTCTCCATCTTTCTTTGGTGCTAGTACTAGAGATACTACAGATAGGCTCAAACTTTCTTGAATTAATCCATTTTACAACACTTGTACTTGTCTGTTGAACTCTTCATTCTCTACTGGATTCATTCGATGTGTTTCCTTATTTGGAAAAAATCCTCTAAGAACTAGATCCATCTAATGGCTAATCTTCCTTAGTATCTAGGTAAACCTTTAGGTATGTTATTAGAAATAATATCCTAAAACTCATTCAACAAATCTAAAACCTCTACAGGTACCTCATTAATATCTTATTTATCAACTCTAGAGATTAATGAAAAAAATTATGCTCATGTCTCATAACTTTTAGGAACATTTTTCCATCGACCAAATAAATTCTTTCATTATTGCATACATTTTTCTTCTTCCTTCTTCAAGGGTTACAACTTATGAAAAACGCCATCCTTTATCAAGGAATAGGTGTTATCATGTCCATCATGCATCACTCATGATCAAACTATGATGATTTTCCTAGAAAATGTGAAAAAAATCCATAGTTATAATATGACACAAAACCTCATCCTTATAGTTACCAATCTTAAACTTTACCAGACATTAATCATTGACCAATTCCCTATGGTCCTTCTACAACCATGCGATCTGGTATGGTTTTGGCTTCTTTCTCCTCTCCAACTATAATTTAATGAACATTTCTTTTGAAAAAATATTATCAGTTCTACCTTCATTAATGATAACATTACAAACTTTACCTCCACACTTGCATCGAGTGAAAAACAAGTTCTTTATTTGATTAGGTTCCTTCTCCTCACTTAGCTAGGCTCTTCTGACAATAAGGGAATCTCCTCTTTCAACATCTTTAGAATGTGAAGACTGGGTATCTTCATCCACATGGGTAACTTGGGCATTACTTGAAAGTCTTATAGTTGTCCTCCCTTGATGTTGAGGACACTCATAGGTTCTATGTCCTCTACATTAAAAATAGGTTCCATGGAAGCCTCCTCTTTCTAGTCCTCATCCAAATATTCCTCTTCCTCTTTGGTCTCCATTATTCTAATCATGATAATGATATGAGGGTGAGTGTAGGATCATGGGGGTCCAAAAAGTGGCGATATGACAAAAAAGTGGCTAACAACTTTTTTTATTTGAATTTGATGAAACAAAAAGGGCTTATTGAGAAAATTATCAACCTTCAAAAAAATAAGATATGCCTTATTTGGAATTAAATAGATAATTTTTTTTTAATTTTCTACATACATTCTGACTAAAGTCCTAATTCATAGGTTGATTGAAAAACATCTATAATTCTTAAACGATTCCACACTTTTTGAATCCAAAAGATGCAACACATTCTATGCTTCCCATGATATAAGATATAAAAAAGAAAAATTAAATTTCATAAATTTTTGACCAAGTTATGGTGGTCAAACAAACAAGTTTGAATATTTTTAAAAAAATTTAATAAAAATTTCATAACTAATTATTTACTTGCAAAAAAATTACAAAAAAACTCTGGCACATCCAAAAATGTGTGCTTTACTTATATTGAAAGTTTCAATATGTGTTTGTGTGTGTGTGTGTGTGTGTGTGTGTGCATGTGCTTAGGTTGGTTAGACATACACCTAATTTTTTATTTTTTCATGAAAATTTAACTTACTACTACAATGAAATTTCAAATTTTCACCAAATAGATATACTTTTTTTCTAAAAAAGGAATAGTATCTTAGAAAATACATTCAATTTGTTAAAAAATTTGTTCTTACATATTTTTCAAATTATGTTAATAACTTAATCAAATTTTTATGCCAAGTTGCCTAACTTTTTTTTTTTTTTTCATTACCACTTAAGGGCCTAGTTTGGACCCCCATGATACTCCACTAACCCATGAGTTATATATTTTCTAATTCTAGTTGGTACTTGTGGAGATGGAAAAATTAACCCTTCTACTTTTTCTTGTTTTGTCCCTCCTTGTGCTTATTTGGCTTAATTTCACCTTGATTTAATGTTGCAATGTAATTGATAGGGTAGGGTTGGATGGAACACTCATTGTCCCATGCTCTAGGTCACACCTGGGCAAACCCCTTTGGCATCACTCTCCACCTTCTTAACCTATAGGCCCTATTATTGTTAGGCACCCCTAGTTCTCTTGGCCAATCCTACTATCATCTGCATTCCCCTAACCAATCCAATCTTGGTGCTTTCGCCTCCATTCTCTCCTTAGCCCTTAATCTTCCTAAAGGCTAGCTAACCCTCCAAACCTCACTAACTTGTTGCAAGGGAATGGGGTGTCTTCTATAGCTTCAAAAGCATCCCTCTATGGTTCCTGATCATTCACCAATCTCCATTTCTCCATTGTTCTCACCAAACCCTATTCTAGGGTTTAAAAAGGGCTAGTAGCCCTTGAGCTCCAATTAGGCCTCCTAACCCGAGAAAGTAGGCTTAAACTTCCAACTTTTCTAAGAACTCCACAAACTTCCTTCTAAGACCCTAGTTCATTTTCAAACCTCTCAAGGATTTTTGAGGTTTTAGGCTTTCTCAGTCCGTACACAACCATAACCCTGATTTTGTGAGAATTAGGGCTTTTTAGGCCATTTCTTGACCTCATTGTGAACTGTTTGTTTCTTTCAGCCACCAAATAGACTGGTGAAGACTCTGACTTCCTGTAAAACCTTTGTAAGGTTTCCTGCTTCCACCAGACGCCCTAGGTTGATAAGGAATTAACACCCCTGCAACGTTAAGGATTGGTTTGCACTATCTTTCCTAGCCGAGCACAATCAAGCTCGCCTAGGAGAAGACCTTTACCATGTAACCATGCTTCCTAAAATCTCCTAAACTTATCCTATATACAAGCATGGAGCTTAGCCTCATTCCCCATGGCTATACACCAGGTATAGTGGAAAACAGAGGTCTAAAACTTCATGAATAACAGTCTACTAAACTGATCAACAATAAAAAGAACAAAACCTACTAAGAACAAAGCTATGCAACGATGAAACAACACCACCAATGACCACACAAATCTTGTAAGATAGATACCACATGTTGGACACACTGCTCAAAACCTAGAACTCTCTGTTAATACACAATTAAGTACTAAAAACCAGAAAATTGCAAGAAATTCAATGCTCTTTCATTTGAACAGTAAACTCAAAGAAATACAATGATTTTTCCAAACCTCATTCTAGTTTGAGGACTACCTTTTAAAGGCTTCCAAAGTAGTTAATAACCCTAGGTCGGCCTTCTAATGATCAAATAACAAGAGTTGAAAAACCCTCTATGTTTTCCAATTTTTCCCAAATGTTGCCAACCTAAACCAAATGAGGAACTACACTCAACAATCCTTTTCACTTCTCATTACACTGATCACAACAGATCAATTTTTACTCAAAATTTATAAATTCTAACTAAATGGTCCACATGACCTTCACAAAACATACCCAAACAAAAATCAACCTAGACTGTTTCCTAGGTGTGTTTCCTAGGTGCTCCTGCACCATTCTCCCCCTCTCGACTCAAACACTAAGGAAAGGAAGGAGAGACCAATGAAAATTCAATACCAAACTTCTTGAATTGATCCTCTTGTACCCATGTGGCTTCTAATTCATGCTTGTTCTTCCACTTGATAAGGTGCTCCATGTACACCTTGTTTCTTGTAGACTTTTGTACTCTTGACTCCAAGATCTTCTCTATCTGAGGCCTATCTTGACTAGGTAATGATACATTTCTGATGTCCTTGAAGATATCCTGACTCTTTTGATCCACATCATTGAATGTTCCCTTATACTTGATCAAATCAGCTACATTGAACACTGGTGAGATTCTGAGATCAGTAGGTAACTCCACCTTGTATGCATTCTTTCCATACTTGGCCAATATCTTGCATGGACCCACTCTCTTCATCTGTAACTTGGTTGAAATTCCCTTTTGCAACCTTGATTTCTTAAGGTGGACCATGACATAGTCCCCTACTACAAATTGCACATCCTTGCTCATCAAATCTTCCTTCTCCTTCAATTTTTGTGTAGCCTCAGTGACTATCCTTTTTACGTGCTCCCGAATCTCCTTCATGGTCTGAATGAAGTCCTCTGCATGTCCACTTCTATGTTACATAGATCCAAGATCTTTGAGCTCACATATGCCTCTTGGGTGCATCCCATACACAATCTCAAAAGAACTCTTCCCTATGGTTTAGTTCACACTGTCATTGTAGGCATACTCAGTTTGTGAGATAACCATATCCCATGTTTGTCCATACTCTTTAGTTAGGCACCTTAAAAGATTACCTAGAACCCTATTAACCACCTCTGTTTGACCATCAGTTGAAGGATGGTAAGCTGATCCAAAAGATAGGTTGGTACCCAATCTACTCCATAGAGTCTTCCACAAGTGACTCATGAACTTCACATCCCTATATGAAACAATGCTCAAAGGCAATCCATGGATCCTTACAACTTCCTTGAAGAAAAGATGAGCTATGTAGCTAGCATCATGAGTAGTTTTGTAGGGAATGAAATGACTCATCTTGCTAAATCTATCTACCACTACATAAACACTGTCAAATCTAGTCTTGGTCTTAGGAAGGCCTACCACAAAATCCATGCTCACACACTCGCATGGTCTGTTAGGAATGGGTAGGGGTTTATATAGACCAACATTACTAGCTCCTCCCTTAGCTTTCATACACACAACACACTGTTCCACATATTTTCTAACATCTCTAGCCAACTTAGGCCAGTAATAGAATCTTTGCACTAGTTCTAAAGTCTTGTTGATGCTAAAATGTCCACTAAGACTACCATTATGCTTTTCCTGAATGACATTTTCCCTCATTGACCCTCTTGGAACACATAACTGATTTCCATTAAACAATAACCCACTTTGCAATGTATACTCTAAGTATTGACTATGGAAATGGTTCTCAAAGTTAGAACATACCTTATAGACCTCTACAAAGTTTTCATCTTCCCCATAGAGATCCTTGAAACTCTCCATGCCAATGCTCTTGATCTGTATCTCTTGCACTATCAACAATCTCCTGCTCAATGCATCTGCTACTTTGTTTAGCTGTCCCTTCTTGTGTTTATGGTAAAAGTAAAAGCTTGGATGTATTCCATCCACTTCAAATTCCTATTACTCAACTTCTCTTGAGTGTTGATAAAGCTGAGTGCCTGATTGTTAGTAAAGACTACAAACTCCTTGGGTAGAAGGTAATGACTCCATTTCCTAAGTGATTGAACCAAAGCATAAAGTTTTAAGTCATAGGTTGAATACTTCTTCTTTGCTTCATTTAGCTTCTCACTAAAGAAGGCTATAGGACTTCCATCTTGACTTATCACTCCTCCTACTACCACTCCACTTGCATCACATTCAATAGTGAACAATTTGTCAAAAATAGGTAATAAGAGAATTGGTTGAGTTGCCACATCTTGTTTCAGTTTCTCAAACCCTAAATTAGCTTCTTGAGTCCACACAAACTTAGTTTTTAAACCACCGTTGATTGTATCTAGGACTGGTGCACATATACCACTAAAATTCCTTATGAATTTTCTATAAAATTGGGCTAATCCATGAAAACTTCTTACCTCTATCCCTGTGGTTGGTGTAGGCCAGTTTAGGATGGCTTCCACCTTGCTTGGATCCATCTTCAATGATCCTTTGGACACTACAAAACCCAAATAGACAAGCTCTTGCTTGAAGAACTCACACTTCTCTAGATTGATTGCCAACTTCTCCTCTTGCAATCTTCTAAGAACCAACTCCACATGTTTCAAATGCTCTTCTACTGTCTTGTTGTATATGAGGATGTCATCAAGATACACTACCATAAATATCCCTGTAAAGTCTTTGAGCACTTCATTCATGAGCCTCATGAATGTGATAGGGGCATTAGAGAGGCCAAATGGCATAACTCTCGACTCATACAACCCATCATTTGTCTTAAAAGTTGTCTTCCACTCATCTCCATCCTTGATTTTGATCTGATGGTATCCACTCTTGAGATCCAACTTAGTGAAGTACTAAGCTCCTCCAAGACAATCCATTAGGTCTTAAATTCTAGGAATAGGGAACCTAAACCTAATGGTGATCCTATTTATTGCCCTAGAATCAGTACATAACCTCCACTTACCACCTTTCTTGGTTGCTAAAACCACTGGTACTGCACATGGGATGATGCTCTTTTGAATCAATCCTTGATCTAATAACTCTTGCACTTGTCTAGCTACCTCTAGATTCTGATCTGGTGTAAGCTTATAAGCTTCTTTGTTAGGCAATGAAGCTCCAGGTATGAAGTAAATTTGATGAGTTATGGCTCTCTTTGGTGGTAAATTTGAAGGTGTCCCATCACTAACTATGCTCTTGTACTTTTCAAGTAACTTTTGGAATGCTTCGGTAAGACTGTCTTTTCAGCGTTGTCTTCTTCTTTAGGTTGTAACATAACCACATATCCTTCACTCCCTTGATGTAGGTTGTTAAGGAACTCTTTACCACTACTCAACAAGACACTAGGTGTCTGTGACTGTCCCTCTCCTTCTTCTGACAGTGACTGCAACTTGAAAGTCTTCCCATCCTTCTTGAAAGAAATGGTGTTCTCTTTACCATCATACATGACACTTCTATCATACTTCCATGGTCTACCTAAGAGTATATGGCATGCATCCATGGGTAAAACATCACAAACTAACTTGTTCTTGTACCCTCCAATGGAAAAATCCACCGTTACTTGCTCATTCACTAAAAAACTTTGCCCTTTGTTGAGCATGTTACCTTGTAGGGGTTAGTGTGGGGTACTTTCTCCAATTTTAGTTTCATTACTGCCTCCTATGAGATTATATTGTCTGTTGAACCTGAATCTACTATTACCTTGCATACTTTACCAATTATCTTGCACCTTACTCTAAACAAAGCTCTCCTTTGTTTTGGTTCTTCCTTGATCGGTTGTCTGATTAGCACTCTACTGAACATCAGATTCTCTCCTACTTCAGATTCAATATGACTAACCTCAGATGACTTAGGAATCATGGTGTCCTCTTGTGCATAAGCCACTCTCTTCTCATTGCTTGAAGAAGATGCTTTCTCTGGGAACCTATAAGTAGGATGGCCTACTTTACTACAATGGTAGCATTTCATGTTTGCAAAATATGAATTGCTCCTGCCTCCTCCTCTTCCTCTGTTTGAACCTCCTTGATGTCCTCTACCCCTATTGTATCCTCCTCTAGAAGATGTTTCACCTCCATGCTCTATTAATTTAGACTCTCCTTGGTTTCTTTGGTCATTGCCTCTACCTTGGTAGCCACCTCACTGTCCTCTTTGATCTCTTTGATCTTTTCCTTTGCCTCTGCCCTTAGAAGTCTGGTCTTGCTTCCTCTTGCTTCTTTCCTCAATCTTGATCACCAATTGGTAACATTGGTGTACTATCTTAGGACTTAAAAGAGCCATCTCCTCTTGAATGTTCCACTTCAAGCCATTAAGATACCTAGCCACCTTGACGATTTCATCTTCTAAAACATTGGACCTCATACAAAGTTTTTGGAACTCCTTTGTGTAGGTGTTCACATCTTGGTATTTCTACCTGAAGCATTTCCTCTTCTTGTGTAACTAAATCTCATAGGCATTTGGCATGTATGCTTCTCTTATCTTGGCAACCATTCCCTTCCAAGTTGAAATATGTTGCTTACCTTCTTTTTCCCTCTCTGTCTGAATGAATTTCCACCATGTCAAGGCAGAACCTCTTAGTCTTGATTTGGCCACTTTCACCTTTTGTGCCTCAGTGACTCCATCACATTCAAAATGGTTTTCCATACCTTCTATCCATTCCATGACTAAATCAACTTCCATCTTTCCACTAAAAAGTGGTATACCCTCAAGTTATTTTCCACTTAAAGCTTTCAATGCTTTAAAAAAAGGTTCTTCTTTCAGAACAGGGTCAGGTTCAAGGGTCTTGTCTTCCTCTGCAACCTCTTCTTTCTTTGGTATTCTTCCTTCAAATTGTGCATCATTCAATGCTTGCTCAAGTTGGTCTACCCTCTCCTCCAATAGCCTATTTTCTTCCTCCTACCCTTCAACCATCTTGGCCAATTGTGCATTTGTCACCATGATGGAAGAATCACTAGACTCAACCTCTAACATATATTATGCTATCCCAAATCTTTAACCTGGCTCTGATACCAATCTGATAGGGTAGGGTTGGATGGAACACTCACTGTCCCATGCTCTGGGTCACACCTTGGCAAACCCCTTTGGCATCACTCTCCACCTTCTTAACCTATAGGCCCTATTATTGTTAGGCACCCCTAGTTCTCGTGGCCAATCCTACTATCATCTGCATTCCCCTAACCAATCCAATCTTGGTGCTTTCGCCTCCATTCTCTCCTTAGCCCTTAATCTTCCTAAAGGCTAGCTAACCCTCCAAACCTCACTAACTTGTTGCAAGGGAATGGGGTGTCTTCTATAGCTTCAAAAACATCCCTCTATGGTTCCTGATCATTCACCAATCTCCATTTCTCCATCGTTCTCACCAAACCCTATTCTAGGGTTTAAAAAGGGCTAGTAGCCCTTGAGCTCCAATTAGGCCTCCTAACCCGAGAAAGTAGGCTTAAACTTCCAACTTTTCTAAAGAACTCCACAAACTTCCTTCTAAGACCCTAGTTCATTTTAAAACCTCTCAATGATTTTTGAGGTTTCAGGCTTTCTCAGTCCATACACAGGCGTAACCCTGATTTTGTGAGAATTAGGGCTTTTTAGGCCATTTCTTTACCTCACTGTGACTTGTTTGTTTCTTTTAGCCACCAAATGGACTGGTGAAGACTCTGCCTTCCTATCAAACCTTTGTAAGGTTTCTTGCTTCCACCACAGACCCTAGGTTGATAGGGAATTGACACCCCTGCAATGTTAGGGCTTGGTTTGCACTATCTTTCCTAGCCAGGCACAATCAAGCTCGCCTAGGAGAAGACCTTTACCATGTAACCATGCTTCCTACAATCTCCTAAACCTATCCTATATATAAGCATGGAGCTTAGCCTCATTCCCCATGGCTATACACCAGGTATAGTGGAAAATAGAGGTCTAAGACTCCATGAATAATAGTCTACTAAACTGATCAGCAATAAAAAGAACAAAACCTACTAAGAACAAAGCTATGCAACGATGAAACAACACCACCAATGACCACAAAAAGCTTGTAAGATAGATACCACACATTCCACACACTACTGAAAACTTGGAGCTCTCTGTTAATACACAATTAAGTACTAAAAACCAAAAAATTGAAAGAAATTCAATGCTCTTTCATTTGAATAGTAAACTCAAAGAAATACAATGCTTTTTCCAAACCTCATTCCAGTTCGAGGACTACCTTTTAAAGGCTTCCAAATTAGTTAACAACCCTAGGTTGGCCTTGTAATGATCAAGTAATAAGAGTTGAAAAACTCACCGTGTTTTCCAATTTTTCCCAAATGTTGCCAACCTAAACCAAATGAGGAACTACACTCAACTATCCTTTTCACTTCTCATTACACTGATCACAACAGATCAAGTTTTATTCAAAATCCATAAATGCTAACTAAATGGTCTACATGACCTTCACAAAAACATACACAAACAAAAATCAACCTAAACTATTTCCTAGGTGTGTTTCCTAGGTGCTCCTACACCAGTAACCCACACATTCACAGTAGATATTGAATCTTTATGAATAATTAAGCCTTTATGATGTCTTGTAAAGGTGTTGTGAAGTGTTGTGGCACATTTTCACACTTTTCTAGACTATTCTTATTATAGTTTACCTACATACACCATTTTTATCACTTACCCAGTCTTATTTTAAATTGTTGTAAAGTCTTGTAACAAACTTTCATGATTTTCTAGAGATTTCATCAACAAATACACCTTTCTTATGCTTTATCTGGCCGCTTTGTGCACTTACAAGCCTTAATTAAGTATATTTTAGAATATAAATCTAACAAACATCATTTAAGACAACTTAATTTCCAACACCCATTCAAATGCCTTGAGTGGGACCCATACACCACTAGGGATGAATGTGTCCCTCTTGGCACAAAAATAAAAATAAATTCAAATTACTGGTGGGTTTTTATTCCTTAAGGCCTAAGTTTGGCCTATGATGTATTTTTGAGAAATTAGGGAACAATTGTGTATAAATACATTATTTTCTATTCATTTTACCCCCCATCAACATAATTCATTCATGCATCATAATATTCAAACATTCTAGCATTTTCATCATTCAATTGAGCATTCAAGCATCTTGGAGGATCATATCTTTAAATTTCAACATCAAGGGTTTGGTGAGTTTTATGACATTTCATTTTATTTGTTCACCATTCCCTCTCTATTTCATTTCATTATAAAGGGTTTGACAAAGGAAAACCCCTATACTTTAACCCTTAACCCTTTTTCCCCTCTTTGCATGTGTGTTTGTAGGTCTTTTAGGAAGATTTCTCAAAGATAAAGGTGTCAAAATGGTGTTGTAAAGTAATCAAAGTCATCAAAGTCAATATAACCCTATTTGAAGCTTGGAGAGCATTTTCCCATCAAATTTTCTAGATTTGGATTTGACAAGCTGTTAGGTAGAAAAGTGCAGACTAGGACCTACAAAATTGACCTTTCAATTTTAAATTTTTTTTAGGTGGAATAATTCACCAACTGTGGTGAATGAGTCCCACTTTCAGGCTAGAAAAAGTGTTTTTCGAAGATCTATGTTCCTAACATCTTGAAACCTGTTTCGATAGTTTTCACTAAAAACATAACTAATTTTCCATCTATGGTGAATGAGTCTTAGTGGGATTCAACACTAATCTCTGTAACATTCCAAAACCTTTTAACAAGAACTTTCAACCTCTAGGTGCACCTCAATCAATTTCTTTAATTTTTTTTCTTGTTTGTTCATGTTTTTAGTTCTTTTTTGCATACACCATTGTGTTTTCAAAGACTTTGCATTTCTTAGTTTGCATTCAATTAGTGATCTATTTTATCAGTCCTTTGCATTTATATCATCTCATCGATGCATATTACATCCATATTGCATTAACTTTGAATGTTTACATTGCATTTTGGCCCATCTTTCTCCTTTTAGGTGAAAACCCTAAAAATGCAAGAAAGACCCTTGGCTGCCAAAATCTTTGTTTACATTTTGGTGAATGCAACTTTATAACATTTTCACTTTTGATTTCAACTATATTTACATTCTAGGGATAGATTGCATCAACATTGCATTACGTTTTGCATTGTTTTGCATCTTAGGGTTTTCAAAATTGCATTAGTGAAAAGATGATATAGCTTTCATTTTTACATTTCCAATCATTTACAAACACTGAAATTCTACATCTGCATCATAGTTCTACATAAGACAATCTAAAAATAATACAAATTATCTTAAAATTTTTGATTTTTTTTCAAAAAAATCATCCCTGGACTCATTCGCCACCCTGGGTGAATTAGTGCATTTGCACATTTTGCACTGCACTTTCTGGCATTTTCTAGGCATTTCAGTATTTTGTTATTGCATTCTATCATACTTTCTAGTTTTGTTGTTTTCTTCTCTTTCTTGCATTTAGTTTACTTTCATTCATTTTCATCACAGATTTTTTCTTTAATAAGTTTTGAATGTCATTAAAATATTTAATGGACATGTTAAATTGTGCCTTTGGAACTGATCCTAATCACCTTGAGCTTCCACATGCTCCTTCAACTCCTCATGAATGTCCTCCTCATGTTGTTGAAATCATTGAAGAAGATGATGACAGTATGAATAAGTTCTTAAATGAATGCCTTGACAACCTTGAAGCCAATGCATTCTTTTATCCATCCATGAAACAATCAAACCTTCCTACTGTATCACCTCCTGATATGTTTGGGTATTTAAATCCTAAAACAAATGAAGGACCTAAGTTCCCTCTAATAGGTGGACCTAGTTCTTCTACACAACCAACTCAACCATTCTATGATCACAAAGTCACTAGTACTCCAATTAACCTTGAAGAGACTTATGGAAAAGGTTTTACCATCTTAGGAAAACAAGGATGTGACACAACAATTGAACATAACATTCATCAACTCTTAAAACAAAATTAAAAAGATGAAAAAACAACTAGGTTAGGGTATCAAGTCCCCCCTCATGACAACAAGCCTCCTTTCAAATATTGGAGACATCATGATAATGGCATGGTAATATTTGATTCCCCTCTTGATTTGAATGTTCTCCTTCCATGTGAACAACCCTTACATGATTCCAATGACAAGGATGATAGGATCCTCATGGGTCCTCTTCCTCCTTCAATTCATGGAAAAGGTGAATTTAGTAAATGCAAACGACCTTACAAATTGAAAAAACTAAAGTTTCCTCTTCATCCACCACCTAAATGTGAAAGGAAATTGCAAATACTTTTAAATAGAGGTCTCATCCTATTACCACCTATGAATAGGCTGGTAATAGGTCCTGAAGATTCCATTGTACCCTATTGTAAATACCATCATGTTCTTGGACACCACACTGATGAGTGTTAGAAATTAAAGGAAATATTGAGTAAGTACCACTTCGATGAAACCAACTGCTATCCTATCATCCCATAGTAAAATTTCCCACACCTCATCATGCAATAGTTGTAGAATATTCCATTCTCACTATTGCTTGACCTTTCCCATCACCTATCTCAGTTCATTCTTTTATTTCACTTAGTGGGGGCATGAAATTGTTACCTGTATCCTAGTAACGCATTTGTACTTTTCCCCTCGCTATGTTTTTCACCTTCCACTTATCCTAACTAAGATTGGGAGGTGGATGACTTGCTTGATGGCTAACTTGCATATTCCTTACTAGTCTTTTTCATTTTAGTTTCTTTTTCTTTTGTGTTTTCATGTGCGTATTGTGTTCCCCCGTGATGTGATGTTTTATGTTCTCTCTCTCTTTGTGCACTTCTTCTATTTGTACCTTCATTCTTATATATGTCTTACTTTTCTTTCACTTTTTCTTTTGTAATTTTGTTTTGTGTTTTCCTTTTGGGGATGATGCAAAGCATTGAGATTCCCGATGTCTCTTCCATGTTGACTCAAAAGATCTTTTTATTTTCTTTTTCACTTTTTATTTTATTTTCCTTTTGGGGATGATGCAAGGTATTAAGACCGAAATGTATCTCTCATGTTGACCCAAAATATTTTTCATTTTCATTTTCTTTTTTTTTTCCCTTTGGGGACAATGCAAACCATTGAGACATCCTATGTCTCTTCAATGTTGACCCAAAAGATCTTTTTATTTTCTTTTTCTCTTTCACTTTTTTTTTCCTTTTGGGGATGACACAAGGCATTGAGACCAAAATGTATCTCCCATGTTGACCCAAAAGCTTTTTCATTTTGATTTACTTGTGTTTACCCTTTGGGGATGATGCAAATCATTGAGACATCCTATGTCTCTTCCATGTTGACCCAAAACATATTTTCCTTTTTTCTTTCACTCTCTTTATGTCATTCTTCCAGTTCTATGTGTATCTGGGGAATGGTTATAGTTTTGAGCTCTTTAATAAAAACATTTCAGCAATGAACATATTTACCCTGAATCCATAGATCCCTTATGTGTTTGGTGTCTTCCTTTTTTGGGGAAACCCCTCTTTCTTTTATTCCTAAATTTCATTTGCATGAAATAGCCTTACTCGGAAACAGATGACTTGGCATAGGGGTTTTCCAAGTTGGCTCTCATGTCTTGTTTCTTTCTACATTTTTCATTCTCTACTTTAATGTAATTGCTCACAAAATGATGTGTAGAAATTCCTTTAAAGTGGGGGCATACATTGGCATAATTCATTTTTCATTTTTCTTCTTTTTGGTTCTTAGTGCAACTTTCTTGTTCCATACAATGTATTTTTCACTTTGTGGATGACATTGGGTATAGTTTCCTTCATGAGTGTGATCTCTCTTAGCATATTACATTCCTCTTAGTGGCTTGATGTGATGTACTACATCCCCTAAGTTGTGAATTTTATATTCTTTGATTGGTCCTCTCTTGGAGACATTAGACACAATGTTCCCCAAGTTATATACCTCAAATGAACTAAGCAAGACTCCTTTGAACATTTGTTGCATTTTTCATTTACATGGCCACCTTGCATAACACAACTTGCATGCCTATGGTGCCTTTCCATTTTTTCACAAGTTCTAAGCATATGAAGCTTTGCTTGTTTCATGAAGCACAAAATGACATTTTCCTTTGTGGTACCTTATTAAAGTTATTAGGAGGCATAACTTTAGTATGGTTGAGCAGGAAGCCCATTTCAAGGTATGAATTTTCCCCATAGCCACTTGTGTATTAGTGAGTACATACCAATTGTGAGTTTATGTTTCTCACCTTTTGGGATTTCTCACCTAGTAGACAACCATGAGTTTTGTCACCGTATACTAAATATGCATTTTCTTTTCAAACATACAAGCCTAGATCTAATCCACATTGAGTTGGACAAATGATCAAAGCTTGATCTAAATTTCTCTTCTCTCTTTCATTATTTCTCATCATTTTCATGTGTGTTACTTTGTGCTTATGATTGGTTTTCCATGGGATCTTGATCCTAGGGGCTTGATCATCCCTCTTGATTGTTGTTGTCTCATATCACCAAGCATGTTCAGACTAATTTAGTGTGATTTTGAAGTAAGTTCATCCTCTCACTAAAGTGGGGGCTAACTGTGGACATGGAAAAAGTAACCCTTTTAATTTTTCATTTTTTTCCCCTCCTTGTGCTTGTTTGGCTTGATTTCACCTTGATTTAATGTTTTAATGTGACCCACATATTCACATTAGGTATTGAATCATTATGAATCATTAAGACTTTATGATGTCTTGTAAAGGTGTTGTGAAGTGTTGTGACACATTTTCCCACTTTTCTATAATCTTCTTATTATAATTCACCTACATACCCCATTTTTATCACTTATCAAGTCTTATTTTAAAGTATTGTATAGTCTTGTAACAAAATTTCATGCTTTTCTAGACTTTCATCAACAAATACATCTTTCTTATGCTTTATTTGGCCCCTTTATGCGCTTATAGGCCTTAATTAAGTGTATTTTTGAATATAAACTTAACAAACATCATTTAAGACAACTTAATTTCCCACACCCATTCACATGCCTTGAGTGGTACCCATTCTGTACTAGGGGTGAATGAGTCCCTCTTGCCACAAAAATAAAAATAAATTCAAATTACTGGTGGGTTTTTATTCCTTAAGACCTAAGGTTGGCTTGTGATGTATTTTCATGAAATTAGGGCATAATTGTGTATAAATACATGATCTTATCCAAGTTTGGCTTGAAAGGGCATTAATCTCAGATAAGTATTTGAAGGATTAATTTTCTCCTTACATGCTATCCCCATAATTGGCTCATATCATTTCCGTATAAGCTTTGTGGTCGATTTAGTGTTAGGTAAGAGAAATTTCCCCTTTAGTTTTGAAAAAATGTGGTTGTCTCACCCTAATGTCTTTAATTGAATTCAAGAGTGGTTGAATATAAATTTTGGTGGGACAACTATGTTTAGAGTTGCTAAGAAGCTTGGTGAGGTCAAAACCAAGGTTAGAACCTAGAACAAGGAAGTTTTTGGGGATATCTTTGAGTCTAAGGTCATTATTCAACATGATTTAAGGAATATTCAGGATGAAATTCAGAAGGAAGGTTATGTGGGAGATTCCCTCTCTAAGGAAAATGAAATTATTTCAAAATACCATGGCATTATTTCAAAAGAAGAGGAATACTAGAAACAAAGATCTAGATTTGTGTGGCTTTTAGCTCAGGATAAGAACACTATGTTTTTCCATTTTGACAACTATGAAACATAGGGCTTCCAATCACATAACCCATATTATGAAGAATGGGGTTAAAATTGAGGAGGATGAGATTAGGAATGAGGCTATCATGTTTTTTGCTAACCTTCTATCTTTGGAAGAGGGGTTGGATGGGAATGCTTAACATACTCTTACTGAGGCTATCCCTAACATTTTGAATGAGCATCAAAATTGAATATTGACGGATATTCCCACACAAGAAGAGGTTAGGAAGGTTGTTTTCTCCTCTAAAGGGAACAAGGCCCCTAGCCCAGATGGGTTCCCTATGTTCTTTTTCCAAGTTTTTTGGGAAATTGTGGCTGATGATGTGATCAGTCTTGTTAAGGAATTTTTTGGAGCTAGGAGATTGTTGAAAGAGCTTAATGTCACTCTTATTGTTCTCATTCCTAAGTTCCCTAGAGTTGATGCTTTTGATTCCTTTTTCCCAGTCAACGTATGAAACTTTTTCTACAAAATCATCTCTAAAGTAGTTACTTCTAGGCTTCTTAGGACTCTCCTGCTATTGATATCTCCCCAATAGAGTGGTTTTGTTCTGGGCAGAAAATTTTTGGACTTGATTATTACGGTTCATGGGAATATCCACTCTTTATAAGCTTCAAAAAACCAAGGCCTTTTGCTCAAGTTGGATATGTCTAAGGCCTATTACAGGGTGGAATGGGAATTTTTGATCAAAGTCTTAAAATCTTTTGGGTTTTTTGAAAGATTCTTGGATATGATACAAGAATTGATCTCTACCACCAGTACTTTGGTTATCATCAATGGCTCTCCTCCCAATTTTTTTAAGGTATTGAGAGGAGTTAGACAAGGTGATCCTATGTCTCCTATTCTCTTTACCCTCATGGCAGAAGGATTGGGAAGGCTTTTGCATTAAAAAGTGATGCAAGGCAGTCTGAAAGGGTTAAAACTGTATTCGGCGAACCTGGTCTATTCGCACCAACAATTTGTGGATGGCACGATGCTTATGGGAACCTAAACTATTGGAGAATCCAAAGCAATAAATACCTGTCTTGTACCTTATCACGAATGATCAGGGAAAAAAATTAACAAGGCTAAATGTTCTCTCTACTTTTTCAATACACCTTAGTATAGACAGAGGAAGATAGAAAACATCTTAGGCTGTTGTGTTAATTCTATTCCTTCCACTTACTTGGGTCTTCCATTGGGGTCCAAACCTCTAGATTCATATTGAATTTCTCTTGTGGATAGGTTTAATTGGAAGTTGGATAGCTAGAAAGGGGCCCTCCTAAGTCAAGCTAGTAAAGTTTTGTTACTTAAGGCCTCTCTTCAAAATTTTCCTATTTATTCCCTTAGTTTTTTTAAGATTCCTACCAAATTTTCTGAGATCATCTAAAAGATCCAAAAATGTTTCCTTTGGTCAGGGGTTTAGGAGAAGAAGAGGATTTCATTGGTTACTTGGGATAGTGTGTGCAGACCTAAGAAGCATGGGGGTCTTGTCTTGAGGAACATTAGAGTGTTTAATAAAGCCCTTCTGGCAAAGAAGGTTTGGAGAACTTTTGTGGATACTTGTGAATGCAATACTATCTAGCACAATAAAGATTTGTGGGGGGTATGTGAAAGATCATGATGGGCCAAAAAGTGTTGATATGATGGGTATGTGTAGAGTATGTGGTTTATGACCTTTTTTTACCCAAAATTGATGAAAGGAAAAGGGTTTTTAAAGGAGATTCTCAAATTTCCACCAATATAAATTATTCTTTACTTTGAATTTAATAAATAATTATTATTCATTTTCTATTTGAATTACGACAAAAGTCCTGATTGATAGGCTAATTGAAAAACATCTATAACTTTCAAACAGTATCACATTTTTTCAATTAAAAATATGCACCACATTCTATGCTTCACATACTATAGGATTAAAAAAAAATGAATTTCATGAAGTTTTGACCAAGTTAAGGTGGTCAAACAAATGAGTTTTCATATTTTTAAAAATTTGTAATAAAAAAAATCATAATTAATTATTTACTAGAAAAAATTACAAAAAATGCATCACATGGGACATGAGTCCTCTACTTATGTCTAAAATATTATAAAATAATATTATGATTTTATTGTGGTTAGGGTGGTCAGACAGACACCTACTTCTTATTTTTTCCCTGAAATTTAAGTACTACTGCATTGAAATTTCAAATTTTCACCAAATAGATTTATTTATTTTTTAAATAAACATAATAGTGTAGAAACCACATTCAATTTGCTATAGATTCTATTCTTACATATTTTTGAAATAATATAGATAACTTATTCAATTTTTTATGTCAAGTTTCCTAACTCTATTTTTTTTTAATTTTTTGCCACTTATGGGCCTATGTTTTCCATGATGATCCTGTACATACCTAGGGGGTTGAATCTTTTAAAGAATTTCTTAATTTTCAGAATCTCCCCATTGGATCATGCCTCTAGAACAGTGTCATTAAGGCTAGGGACCTTGCTGGTAAAGACGCTTGTTGGAAACTTGGAGATGGCAAGAATATTCAGTTCTTGGAAGATTTGTGGATTTTTAATGATCATCTATGTAACATCCCAATCTATAGGAATTATATGGAGGACTGTAAATCTAGGTTTGGCTTCTTGGTCAGGGATTACTAGAGGAATAATCAATGGGTTGATATTTCTTCTATTAGCCTAGATATCCAGCCTTTTCAGGTTCTTAATTCTATCATGCTTAGGTCACAGGAGTAGGAGAACTCTTTGGTCTAGAAGTTGTCCTCCCTAGGGACTTACTCTGTTTCTTTAATTTTGGCATCTTGTTACTCTTGTTTCCATTACCCTATCTGGGAAAAGGTGTAGGTGCACAACCTTATTTTGAAAGTTAATATTTTTGCTTGGATTCTCCTTCAGAACAAATTGTTGACTAATGATAATCTTTGTAAGTGTGGTTTATCCTTTCGTAATAGGTGTTACATGTGTTGTGCATAGGTGGAGACTTCTTGACATATTTTTCTCCTCTGTCCTTTTTCTTATGCTATTTGGTACAAGATTTTGCAATTGTGGGATATCAGCTCAATTTTTCTTGGAACTATCCTAGATTTTTAAAACCAATGGAAGGCCCCTTCAAACAATCAGGTGTTGAATCTGATTTGGAACTATATCTTCCCTCATCTTGCCATGGGTGTCTGGAAAGAATGTAATAATAGAGTCTTCAAGGATGTGGCTCTTTCAGAGGAAGTGGTTTTTGGCAAGATTTTTAGAGCTGTGAGATAAAACTTTAATTTGCTTAATAACAAGAATAAAGGTAAAGGTAAGGTTAGCTTTAAAGAGTATGAGATTAGAGTGGCTAAAGCCTAGAAGGTTAATGTGGACATGTCCAATCTTTCCAAGCTTATTAAGGGACCTAGAGATGGCATCTATTAGAGCCTCCCACCTTTTGGTTGGGTTAAAATCAATTTTGATGGGGAGGCCAAGGGAAACCCAGGCCTGCTAGGTGTGGTGGTGTGATAAGGGATGATAATGGTTGCTTCATCGCGGTGGTGGTGTTCCCCTTAGGCACTCAGACCAACCACATGGCTGAAGCTATTAGAGTGTTTCTGGTCTTGAAGATGGCTAGCTAGTTGAATTTCAAAAATGGTTGGATTGAAAGTGATGCAAGAGCATCTAGTGGTGTGAGGACAATCTTGCATCACCCAAAAAGATGTTTCCATTTATGTTCCCGTTGTTTTCTTTTTGTAGATGTTTTTGCATTTCTAGATACCCTTTTGTCGAATAAGAGTTTCTAACTTTAAGAACTGCTTTTCTACTTTTTCTGCTCAACTGCTATTTTTAGCAGGTTTCAATTTGAAGTCGCGGGAAGATAGAAATTTATGGGAAGGTTCAGGATGGAAAAATACATAGTCTGGTGAAAGAATTAGGTCAAGATCATTCACAATTTGAAAGTTATTCAAGTTCTAGTTTCTGTTTTTTGCCTTGAAAAACCTTCCAAGCTTAGTTTGAGGCACTAAACGATCTCAGATGGACCTAAAAATTTGTGGAAACACCAAAGTAGTTTGCCAAAGATCTACATTGTGTAAAATCATTTTTTCAAGAGCTTTCCGAAAAGGTATTATCATTGAAGATCCGACAGTCGGATTAAAAGTTATGGCTGCCAGAAGTTGGTGCATATTTTAGAAATATGCTAATTTTTGAATGTGAATTTAAACTTGAATTTCAAATTGTAATTTTGGTGCCAAATTGCCAAAACACTTATCTCGAATGTTGTTTTTGGTTCCAAACCAAAATGGGTCTATTTATGGGCTAGTTTCTAATTTTTGAGTAACTTTTTGGGAAAGAAGTTTGCATGCTGTGAAAGGGAAATCTAGGTAATTTCTGTAAGTTGGTAATTGCATGTATCTCAGAGCTCAAGGATTTGAGATCCTTTGCATGTAAGAGTTCAATATTTTTGAATAATATATTATTCTGTGAGTGTTATTTTGTGTCTTGGGTTTGCTCCCTCATCAGAAAGGGATTCCAATAATATAATCCAATGTTTAAAGGGCCTCCAAAAACCCTCATGGTCCATTGAGAATTGGATAGACCTTTCAACGGAAATTATTAATAATTTTTAGAAAAGTAATATCTAACATGCTTTTAGGGAAATAATATGGTGGTAGATTTTTTTTCCAATAAGGGAGTTAAAGCAAAGGAAAAGATGAGCTGGCAGAGGGGTGATGAGTTGGAGGCTGATGTCATAGCCCTAATCACATATGATTGTATTCATGGGAAGGTACAATTCTCCATTCCAATGAATGATGATTAAGTGTCCTTTCTTGTAGTTTGGGACTACGATTTCATCATCACTCATCGTTGGCTGAAGTGTAATTATTATATTTCCCATTTGAGTGATGTGAGATTTGCATGCTGGTACTTTGATCATTTGATTATTGTTAGTGTAGGTTTTTTATTTTCCTTATGTTGGGGTATTTATTTTTTCCTACACATATTATTTAAGCTTGCTTAGGTTTATTAGGTGTGGTTAATATGAGGACACGTGGCGAAATACATCAGCTACATGTGTCACTCTCTCCCCACACATGGGTAGTTGAGTTACACATCCTCTTTTGGCTTGTTGTGCCACCTCTCATAACCACTATTTTGTTTTTACCTAAGTAGTTTATGGGGTAGTTGGGTTTCTCACCCTCTTTTGGATTTATGTGCCACCTCTCTCTCGTCTTCACTTGAGGAGGTTATGCCACATGTCTTGTCATTTACCAAGTAGGTGATAACCTCCCACCTTTTGTGGGTAGTAGGAGTTAATGCACCTCTTGGATGTATTTGCCCTTATTTTTCTATATATTGAGCACTCTCCTCTCACCTTCAGCTAGTTCAGCTAGTTCGGTGATTGTTTCGTGGGAGTATTGAGAGTATTCTACAATTTCTCTTGCCTTGTCTCTATTTTTTCTCTCATTTCAGATTTCTCTTCATTCTGCTATTTTGATCTTCGATCATCTGTTGAGTGAAGTTGCATGTGATCTACGACCAACATCAGATCCTGGCTCAGTTCTTGCTTCTCGCAGAATCCAACATGGTATCAGAGCAGATTTGTCTGGTATAGCTCATTATTTTTTTCTGAATTTGTTTTGAGAGATTTGAGACTAATATATTGCTGAAGTTTTCCTCAAAACTAAGTATGCTCTTCTCCTGCATCCACAAATGACCTGGAGAATCAGAACAGTTTAAAGGAAAATCAACAACTGTTTAATCTGGTTTATATATACATGTGTTCCTGTGAGATCTGGGTGATTGCAGCTTTTTGGTAATATTGGAGGCTTTTTCAGCATTTCCAGAGTGTCAAGAAGGCTTTAGAAAGTCAAGATTGACTTTTACTTCACCAAAATCAGAGATTGGAGGACACAGTAAAAATCAGAATAATTTTTTTTCTAAATTTTTTTGGAGCCGTTTTCATTTTGGCTTCAAAATTCCAGCTTTCACTCATTTGCAAATAAAACAATTTCTGGGTTTTATTCCCAGGGTCGAAAAACCATCTGGGTAGTTGTTATATTTTGCAGAAAGTTGATAAATTGTGCAGAAATCAAGTCAGAAAAAGGCGTGAGTCGTTTTCACGGGCAGATTTTGCACTGTTCTTCAAAGTTGCATAACTTTTGCCCCGGGTGTCAGTTTTTTGCAAACGAATATTCGACGGAAAGCTAAAAAGGAGCACTTTCCATCCATGAAGGTTTGAGTAAAAATTTCTGCCTTCTTCAGTCAGATATTACAGGTTGAATCTGCTGCATTTTTTTACCTTCAGTAAATCATATCTTTCACTTTTGTAATCTATTTTTCAAAAGAAATAGGTGTAAGAAAGATATTGAAGAGTAAATCACAGCTACAAGGATTTCTTTTTCAGATTTGATTTCAAAATTAATTTGTATCATATATTGTAATTTTGGCTATAAAGAGCCTTATAAGCTTTGTAATCTGGAAAAGCCTTGTAAATGCACTAATCATAAAGTGCCAACATTGTAATATTTGGGGGGGGTGATTTTTGATACTAGTGGAAAGGGGGGGTGTCTCGTGTGTTTTCTTTCTTCACACTTTTCTTTCTTCTTTGCAATCTTCTTTTCTGCTCTCATGGATGCATCTACACTTCCAGTTTTAACTCCATATAACTATTTTGAATGGAAATCTAAGATGATAATACATCTGAAAAGACATGGATATCATCGTGTAACAATGGGACTTGAAACTGAACCACAAGATGATGCAGAAAAGATTAAATGGTTCAACAAATGTGATGAAGCCTTTGGTACTTTGTGCATGTCAGTCTCTCCTGACCTTCTTTTTCACATTGAATCTGCCACTACACCAAATGAAGTGTGGACTAAATTGGAAAGCCTCTTTGGTAAGCAGGATGAGTTAAGAGGTCATCAGTTAGAGAATGAACTCATAGGGTTAAGTCCCAGTAGTTTTGACACTATACAAGACTTCTTCACAAAATTGAAGGCCATTAGATTGCAGTTAGAACAGTGTGGAATCAAGAAAGATGATAAGCAACTGATCTTGAGTATTCTTTCTAAGCTTGGTCCTAACTATTCTGTATTTGTTTCTACATTCTATGCTACAAAATGTGCCCTAGGTTCAACCTATAAAATGCCTTCTCTAGATGAATTTGCTGTAGAGCTCACTAGGGAGCAAGACAAATTGGTTCTAATGGGTACAATTAAGCCCTCTAAGTCACATGCCTTAGTTGTCAATCAAGGCACAAAAGAACAAAAAGGGCCTAGTAAGCAAGATAAGAAACAAAAGAACCAAGGAGAGAAGAAGAAAGATCAGAAATCTACTACTTCAAAAGTAGATAATCAGACCTCTTCATCAAAAGGTGATCAACCTAAGAAGGAGAAGGTCAAGTGTTCTTACTGTAAGAGGCCTGGTCATGATGAACATAAGTGTTTAAAGAAGCAAATTGATCACCTTTCTCATCTTCTAGAAAAGAACAATATCAAGGTGCCTGATTCAGTCAAACAGAGTTCATCAGAAGGGTCTTCTAAGGACACAGACAAAAGTAAGGGGAAAGGAAAGGGTAAGGCCCTAGTTGCTGTTGTTTCACAACCAGAGTCTTGGATCATTGACTCAGGTGCTTCGCACCACATGGCCTCATCAGAGGATAATTTTAACTCTTTGGAGCCATGTTCTATGCCTACCATATTAATGGGTGATGACACTCCTGTTGAAGTGCATGGGAAAGGGTCTGTTGATGTGGGTGAAGGGACATTTGAGGATGTTCTTTGTGTTCCATCTTTGTCAACTAATCTCCTATCTGTTTATCAAATCACTCACACTGGTACTGGCAAGCGAGTTGAGTTCACTCCAGATAAAGTGGTAATCAGTGAAATGCATAATGGGTCTACAGTTGCTATGGGAAAAGCAGATCATCAGTCTAGACTATATCAGTTCTCTCACTTTGTTCCTGACTCTCCTTCAACAGTCTTACTCACTCATGCAAATGAGGTGAGTTGTTTGTGGCATCAACGGTTTGGCCACTTGAACTACCGTTACTTGCAACAACTCAGTCAACAGGATATGGTTACAGGGTTGCCTTCTATTCAATTTTCTGATGGTGTTTGCCAGGGATGCATTCTTGGTAAGCATCCTGAGGAGAAATATGATAAAGGCAAAGCTTGGAGGGCTACTCAGCTATTGGAGTTGGTACACAGTGACTTGGCAGGACCATTTCCACAACCATCTTTTAGCAGGGCTAGATATGTCTTGACATTTATTGATGACTTTTCCAGATACACTTGGGTTTACTTTCTCAAACAAAAGTCTGAGGTCTTTGAGCATTTTCAGGATTTCAAAGCTTTTGTAGAGAAACAGTCTGGGAATTTCATCAAGATTCTGCGTACAGATAATGGGGGTGAATATATTAATCATCAATTTGAACAGTTTTGTGCTTCAGAAGGTATCAACATGCAGCACACAGTTCCATACAGTCCTCAGCAGAATGGTGTCGCAGAATGCAAGAATAGGTCCTTAAAAGAGATGGCTAATTGTATGATACACTCCAAATCTTTGGCACCTCAATACTGGGCAGAGGCCATCAACTGTGCATGTTACATCCAGAACAGAGTTCCTCACAAAGCTGTAAAGGGGGTAACTCCTTTTCAAGCTTGGACTGGTCAGAAACCCACAGTTAAGCACTTTAGAGTGTTTGGCTCTCTTGCATGGGCCCACATTCCAGTAGAGAAACGCAAGGCTATGGATCCGCAGAGCAAGCCTTGCATATTTGTTGGGTATCCAGATGATGTCAAAGGCTATAGGCTTCTCCATCCTACCACTCATGAGTTGTTCATTGAGAGAAGTGTTTGTTTTGAGGAGAGCCCTTCGAGTTCTTCTCTTACCACTTCTCCATCCACTATCAGATTGGAGCCTATGCATCATGATGATAGTTCTTCAGAGGATCTTAATCCTCCTAATCTTGATGAGGAGTCTTCTTCCTCCACTTCAGATGATGACAATGATGATGTAGATTCACATTCTTCTCCTAGTCATCATTCAGAGGGTGATGATTCTCCTCCAGACTCTCCATCTCTAGCACCTTTGTGGGCTCGTCAGACATTGGAATCAGCAGGTGATTGGGTTGGTGATCCATCAGATACTAGAAGAACTAGGTCACAGTTTCAAGAGGCTCCTCATCTCTTCGTTGCTTCAGCTTCTGATCCACAGTCTTTTCGAGAAGCTTCAGGTATTCCCGAGTGGGATGCTGCAATGCAGGAAGAGTTCAATTCCTTAGAGAGGAATCACACATGGGATTTAGTCCCTCTTCCTAAAGGAAGGAAAATCGTTCGATGCAAGTGGATCTATCGAACAAAATTTGCAGCAGATGGGTCAGTTGATAAGTATAAGGCTCGCTTGGTTGCAAAAGGATTCTCCCAAGTTCCCGGGATTGACTACTCTGAGACTTTTGCACCAGTTGCTAAGATGAATTCCATCCGACTTGTCCTTGCTATAGCTGCAGCCCATCGTTGGGAAGTTCATCAGATGGATGTGAAGAGTGCCTTTCTTCATGGTGACCTTCAGGAGGAAATCTACATGGAGCAGCCACAGGGGTTCATCCAGGATCCTTCACTTGTGTGTCATCTTCGAAAGTCTCTCTATGGCCTTAAACAAGCCCCTCGAGCTTGGTATGCCAAGATGGACTCCTTTCTTCTGACAGTTGGGTTCACTCGATGCCATTCTGATTCGAACGTCTACATTCTGCAGCAGGATGACACTTTCACTTTTTTGGTTCTATATGTTGATGACTTGTTGATCGCCGGGGGTCACTCATCCATCATCAAGGCGGTGAAAACTGCTCTACATGATAGATTTTTGATGTCAGACTTGGGTCTCTTGCATTATTTCTTGGGGATTGAGATCACTCAGTCATCTTCAGGTATCTTCCTTGGACAACCCAAGTATGCACTTGACATGCTCTCCCGATTTCGCATGGCTGACTGTAAGCCTACATCGACTCCATTTTTGTCTGGGGTCAAACTTGAGGCTAAGTGTTCTTCACCTTTGGTTGATGGCACTTTATACCGATAGCTTGTTGGGAGTCTCATCTACTTGACTCATACGAGACCTGACATTTCATATGCTGTGGGCATGGTCTCAAGATTCATGCAGGAGCCACATGAGTTGCATTGGAAGGCAGCTAAACGGATCCTTCACTACATTAAGGGTACTCATAGCTATGGGATTCACTATGCAGCGGGTGTGGATATTGACTTGGTGGGACATACAGATTCAGATTGGGCAGGCGATTCTCAAGATCGTAAGTCTACTTCTGGGTATTGCTTCTCTCTTGGTTCAGGTCCAATTTGCTGGTCGAGTAAGAAGCAGTCTGCAATTGCTCTTTCATCAACAGAGGCTGAGTATAGAGGGGCAGTTAATGCCACCACTGAGGCTATTTGGCTTCAGAATATTCTCACTGAGTTTGGCATTCCATTCAGAAAGCCTACAGTCATCTTTTGTGATAATCAGAGTGCTATACAAATCTCAAGGAATCCAGTTCATCACCAGAGGACAAAACACATTGAGATACATATGCACTACATTAGGGACTTGATTCAAGAAGGCATCATTGATCTTAAGTATTGTTCTACATCAGAGCAGACTGCAGACATCTTCACCAAACCCTTCACAGAGAGCAAGTTCCTTCATTTGCGAGCTTTGTTAGGGGTGCGACAAGTGTCTACTTCAGGAGGGGCTTCTTAGTCCTTCTTTGTACTCTCTATTTTGGGGGGTATTTTCTCTCTCTATTTAGGGGGGGCTATTCCTTTGATGGGGGGGCTTCTTCTTTTGGGGGGGATCTCTATGTACATGGGTACCTAACATGGCCTCATTTGCCGGGACCCATCTTTTCACCCACCTAAGCTACACTTAAGGGGGGGTGTTAGTGTAGGTTTTTTATTTTCCTTATGCTTGGGGTATTTATTTTTTCCTACACATATTATTTAAGCTTGCTTAGGTTTATTAGGTGTGGTTAATATGAGGACACGTGGCGAAATACATCAGCTACATGTGTCACTCTCTCCCCACACATGGGTAGTTGAGTTACACATCCTCTTTTGGCTTGTTGTGCCACCTCTCATAACCACTATTTTGTTTTTACCTAAGTAGTTTATGGGGTAGTTGGGTTTCTCACCCTCTTTTGGATTTATGTGCCACCTCTCTCTCTGTCTTCACTTGAGGAGGTTATGCCACATGTCTTGTCATTTACCAAGTAGGTGATAACCTCCCACCTTTTATGGGTAGTAGGAGTTAATGCACCTCTTGGATGTATTTGCCCTTATTTTTCTATATATTGAGCACTCTCCTCTCACCTTCAGCTAGTTCAGCTAGTTCGGTGATTGTTTCGTGGGAGTATTGAGAGTATTCTACAATTTCTCTTGCCTTGTCTCTATTTTTTCTCTCATTTCAGATTTCTCTTCATTCTGCTATTTTGATCTTCGATCATCTGTTGAGTGAAGTTGCATGTGATCTATGACCAACATCAGATCCTGGCTCAGTTCTTGCTTCTCGCAGAATCCAACAATTATTTGGGTTTCTTTATTTTTTTATTCTTTCCTTCAAGACTACCAACATGGGTGGTGAGAGTCGCAGGGTGGAGCCGACAGACTGCGAAGACTTAAGGAACAATTCAAAGCTCTAGGAGATACTGGAGAAGGGTGGTATTACTATCTTCATTGAGAAACTCCATGGCTAGGATCCGAATGTTACTAGGGTCTTCCAGGGGCTGGAAGGATGGTGAGATTAAATTGTTTCATAAACAAGTGGTTATTAATGAGCAGTTAGTTGCTAAGGTAACAAGCCTTTTTATGGAAGGTATTAAGTTCTATAAGGATAGAAAACTTTCTAACTAGGCAATCCAAAAATTCCCAAAATTAGAGGCTGAGAGGGAGGACCTGCGAAGGATGACAAAAAGTTACTATTATTCAGAGAGGATTGTTTTGCACTAGAGGAAGGTGTTGAACATGCTAATGGAGTACATCACCCTGGATGGTCATTACACTACAGTATTTTGGTATAATTTTTTCCTCCTCAACCACTTTAGGCATCAGGTTAGGGTTTCTTTCCCATCCTATCTCACCTCTTCTCTGAATTCCAGTTTCCATAACCATAGATGAAACCCTATTAGGCATTCCATTCTCCACGAAAGCTTGCTTGTTTTAATTTATGATCATTTCAAAGCCATGTCGACCATGTCCCACTAGTCTCCCTCTTCCAAGGATAGGGTTGTTGTTAAGGGAAAAGTGAAATTTAGTGACTCTCCCCAAAAGAAGGGTAAGATAAAGGTTTTAGAGGACCCGTCCTATGATGTCAATGATGAGGACTCACAGTCAACCTCATCATCTGAGTACTTTAGCTACGCTGCTATTGACAAAGATGAGTGTCATGACCCTCTTTATGTTAAAACTTTAGACATACTATAATTTTGTGTGTTAATATTATGTAAGTGGTTTATACAATTAATTTGTGTGGAGAAGGTAGAGATTAAATAAAGAACAAAAAAAGAGAATTATTAGATTATTAAATACATAGGAACAAATAAAATTTAACAACATTAATAAATAGGTGTTTCATTAACAATTTCAGCACATGGTGTTGGAAAAAAAAACAAGGAATAAAATAATTTTGAATAAAAATAAAAATTAAAAATTAACTAATTAGGTAACAAGTGCTATCATCCTATCCTAAGCATTATTGATTAGAATAACCTATTATTAATAAAATTAACCACTTTCATAAGTCACATTAATTAATATAATACATCATTTAATCTAATTAATCATGATTAGGGAGATGCCACTATCCTTCATAATCCATTAATTAGTTAATCCTAAATTAATTGATTAATTAATTTCATTATCATTTTTTTAAATTTAAAAATTCATTCTAATCTTACTCACATGTAACTTGCATGCACAAGTCACTATCACCTTACAACTCATCCCCACTCACCCTTGTGTGGGAGTTCACACCATGCATGTGACCTTTCCTCTTTTAGCCATTTGGCTTCCCCATGTGTGCTCACACATGTGTGAGCACACATGGTCAAACCACCCTCCCTTACATGTCATAGACATGTCATTATCAAGCCACCCTCTCTTTTATATGTCATAGACATGTCAACATCCCATCTACCCAAGGTGTGCTCACAAATCAAAATTTGTATTTTAAAATTAGAATTCTCTTTCATATAGTTATTTGGGCTTGTTCTATTGACTTTAGGGTAAAAATGAACCCCCAGGGTAAGTACCTATGGGGTGGAAGCTTATTGAAAACATAATATGGCCTTTTGGGCAAAGTATGAACCCCTAAAAAGTCACTTAAAGAGGAGTGACGAGTTTTATGGTCTTGGGAAAGGTGTGGGGACTTGTCATATCCACCTCTCCCAAAGTGTGCTCACACATGTGTGAGCACCCTTGGCTCCACTTCCCATGCTATGTGGGCCTATTTTTAAAGCCTTCTTCTTGTGACACTTGTCACAAAGTGAGGCTATCAATCCAAACCCCACCTTCTCAAACAATCCTAGCCGTTGAATCAATCTCCAATCTTGGCCCTCCATTTACCTCCCCTCAAGTCTATAAATTGAGGCCATTTCTTCTCTCATCAACAACACATGAAGGGTATCTTATGCTATCACTTTGAAGAAGGATAGGATTGAAGGAAAGAGAATCAAGTTGAAGAAGGCACAAAGAGAGAATTTGGAAGAAGATTGTTGCAACTCCATCAACATCCAGGTTTTCTTTATTTTGATTTCTTTTTAGAATAACTAATCAAATCTAGAAAATTTGCTAGGATCAAACTATTACTCTCTTTCCTATCTTTGTTTGTGAAAATATATATATATATATATATATATATATATATATATATATATATTAGAATCAATCTATTATTGTTCTTACCATTCGTTGTTTTTCTAAACTAAATCTAGGATAAAAATTAATTTTAATTTTTATCTTTAAATCAATAAGTTCATTCTCATCTATTTTTATTTATAAAGAAATATTATTTCTTTAAATTAAATTATTGTTTTATTATTGTTAAAATAAAATATATCTAAATACATATGTTTTATAATATGGGTTTTTATATTAAAATTCTTAAAAAAAAATTATTCTTTTAATTTAGCTAAGTCATAAATAAAATAGTTTTTTTTTTAGTATAAATAAATTGAAAGAATTTTCAAAGGGGTATCAATTGGATAGATTAAAGAATAAATTATTTGATCTAATTAACAATCAAAGGATGGGCTCATACACTAAATGAATTCAAGTTATTCCATGAACTTCTTAATTTTAATAATGTTACCCTAAATTAGTAAGACAACAAATTAACTAACATCTATGATTGATGAAGATTTGGTCCAAACCACGGTTCTATGAGATAGTATTTAATTTTATTTAAAAAATGGAAATGATTACTAGCTATTGTTGAATATAACAAATGAACTTAGAATATACTTCTCTTCTTCATAAAATGATGATAAACTATGAGTATGGTTATAGAAGATTTTAAAATAAAGGAATGCCAACTTTTATATCTTATGACAACACTATAGCTTTATGACAATAATAACAATTCTATGATAGCAATTATGACTAATAGACATTAAATTTTAAGTTTAAATTTATGTTTCATTAAATGAGAGATTCATTGTTTTACCAAATGGTAAGTAGTAAAATTGAATTCATGCAAACAAAATACAAACAAACTTAAGGAATTAATAATATCCCTTTAATAAAAGTGCTTTCTTATTATGCCATAAACTTAACTCTTAGATTTATTGTTATTCTTCAAATAAAATTTCTCTCCATGTAATAAATTTATCTTCTTAAGATTCAAGGCTTATAGCACAAACATCATAGTTACGATTTAATAAATTTGCTATAAACTTAATTCTTCAACATCATGGTTATTCTTTAAATATGCAAGTAGATTCAATTTTTTTAAAAAACAAGGTTGATTCATTTAATTACAACAAGGTCATAGTGAATATGTAATCATTAGAATGTTATCAAGAATAAACTTATGCAAATTAATGCAAACCTATTTTAGATAGATCATCAATCTTGAGGCATTAGTAATATAACTTATACAATTAAAATCAAGGCTCTTATTAAGACATTGTATTGATTTATCTATCTAAGATATTAGTGAAATAACTTATGCAATTAAAGTCCAGTCTTCTTTAGTCATGCAATTCAATCAAAATTAATAAACCTTTTTCTTGAAACAATAGATTATGCCATTGAATTGGAAATTATTTATGCTATCTTAGATGGATATTTATCTCGAAAATATTATGCAATTTAAATCAAAAACTACTTACTCTATGACAAATTATGCAAATAGATTCAAATTTCTTTCCTAGGAAATACTAACATTGCAAAATAATTAGATTCATACCATCTATGAATTAGATCACCCATCTTGAAGAATTTAACTTTATGTTTAAATATTTTTATTTCATAAATGGATTTGACTATTCAATTCATTGTTACAAAAAAATTTACTTTCATAGGATGTAAGTAGATGTAATACTTCTTTCTAGCAAATATACTTGAATAGATAGTTTTTTTTATTTAGTAAGTTCATTTAATTTTACTTCCTTCGAAAGAAGGTATAAAGCTTTTATATTCCATTTGGTTTATGTGCACAAGCTACTTTTCTTATTATTGATAATGCATTTAATTTCTTCTTAGATAGAAAAATTAAATAAGAGGAGGAAAACATAAAAACCAGTAGCGTTCGGTATTAACATTGCCTCTGACTCACGTTTACGGGTAATTTCGTCGCGCTTGAGTTACTGCACTTATAGCCTAATAAAGCTGCAACAATGATGTTTGTGGCATCATCCCTATAAATCATCAGGGAGTAATAGGAATAAATTTGGAGTTAAAATCCAATGGGCAGGAAATCCCTCTTGGATCGATAATATAAAAAAAAGATAATACTATAATGGACTTACATCCGCTAGTGAAGACCATAGAAAACTCCAATTTGGGCATGTGAATTGACTTTTAATTCTTTTATCTTTTATTTAACGGGCAAGGGTGATGTGACTTATAGGAACTTAGGACATAGATGAATTAGGAAACAAGCAAAAGATCATCATGAATCTTTATGCTTTATATGCTGCCTTATGTGGGTAGTAACTGAAGAGAAACTGTCTGGAGCAATGGCCCTAGAAAGGGTCATGTACCCACAATATAGTTTACATCCAACAATAGATTAGAAAACTGAACTACATATTATACACCTTCATCCCGTTCTGAAATAGTGTATGTAGGCAGTCTAGGGACGAAGTTGTCCCTAGTACGTAGGCGCTCGGGGTGGAGATTTAGGATTGGTTAAGGGTGTTTACCTTATTGGCCTTATTAAGATACCTTAAGATAAAGGAAGATAAATAAATATTAAAATTGAAGTTAGAGATTACTTGTTATACTCAAAAAGAATCTCGGATGGATTTGCTTGATTCTTCGAGGCTTTAGGCCAAATTTTGAGGCAGGACTCAAGCTTTTATTATTATCTCACATACTCCTAAGGACGTTGACCTCAGTGCACTCCTAGTAGGGGAGTGTAGTCTTTAGAGAGTGACTCAGGACCCGGATGGTCCCGATGAGTCTAAGTCTCTAGCCAGAGCATTTTCTAACCCATGTGGTTAGATGTCTACATTATTTAGATAGATAGATTTTGGTCCCAAGTGGACATTGACCTAACCCAAAAGGTTAGATGCTTATCCTGGATGGATAGATGAGTCTTGGTCCCGTATGGACATTATCCTAACCCATATGGTTAGATGCCTATCCCAGATGGATAGATGCCTATCCCGTAAGGATAGAAGTTCCTGAGTATACAACTAATTGAGCAAGACATTAAGGGATTTACTTTAAAAAAAAATTAGTGAAATTTTTGGTTCAAGGAAGTGTGGGTCTTTACAATGAGAGGCTTCACTTACCCAGGGATCTTAAGGTGGAGGACCACTATTTTAATGCTGAATGAGAATTCCCTAATGATGTTCTTGCTATATCCCACAATGGGTCTATGGATTTTTTTAGGTTAATTAGATGGGTGTTCTTTGAGATTAAGGAGATTAAGATGAACTAGAGAGCTATGAGTAGTAAAATGGAGAAAGATGATGAAAATATTAATAGAGATATTGTTAAGGCCACAAAGTTGTGGATGGAGGAAGAAAAGAAATATATGGTTGAGTGCCTCAATAAAACTATAGAATATGTACAACATTTTAAAAGAAACCGCAAAGGTAAGAAGACTAAGATGGAGGAGCAACTAAGGAATATCAAATATTTTGTCCACAAAGTGCTAGTCATGAGCCATAAGATTTTAAAGTCTATTTCAAATACCATGAATACCATGGTGGAAAATATAGAAAATGCTTATCAAGTAAGGATGGTTGTGTATGTTGATGTGGACAAAGAGGAAGGTTAGCTAGATTGTAGGGGGCTAAGCAATAGGACTAGAGAAAACTTGAAAAGGAAGGAAGACTAGGATCTTGTGAATATCCATTAAATCAAGAAGTCTTCTCTTAATGTGAACAAACTAGAGCAGGAGGCAGCAGAGATCCTAAGGAATGTGGCTTAGTGGCTAATTTTTTCATGGCTTTTTATGAGTTTTTTGTTGTGCTACCTAAGGTTCCATTGTTTTATTCTTTGTGGGTAGCATTTTGTTTTTTCTCTAGGCTCTGTTACTATTTTATCTTTCTCCTTCTTATTGTTAAGGGTTTTGGGTTCCCTTTAAAACTTGTTTGATCTGTAATAAAAAACATTCAAGCATTCTAGCATTTTCATGATTCAATCAAGTATTCAAGCATCTTGGAGCAACATTTATTCATACTTCAACATCAAGGGTTTGGTGTGTTCATGAAATTGCATGTTATTTTTTCATCATTCCCTCTTTATTGCATTTCATTATCAAGGGTTTGATTACCAAATTGGGGTTTGACCAAGGAAAACCCCTATACTCTAACCCTTAACCCTTTTTCCCCTCTTTGCATGTGTGTTTGAAGGTCTTGTAGGTATATTTTTCAAAGAGAAAGGTGTCAAAAAGGTGTTGTAAAGTCATAAAATTCATCAAAACCAACATAACCCTATTTGGAACTTGGAGAAAATTTTCCCATCAAATTTTCCAAATTTAGATCTAACAAGCTATCAGGTAGAAAAGTGTAGACCAGGACCCACATAATTGACCTTTGAATTTTCAAAAATCTACAGGTGGATTGATTCACCATCTATGGAAAATGAGTCCCATTGCTAGGCTGGAAAAGGTGTTTTCTAAAGTTTTGTGTTCTTAGCATCTCGAAACCTGTTCTGACAATTCTCAATCAATTTCATTAAGTTATGTTCTTGTTTGTTTGTGTTTTTAGTTCTTTTTTGCATACAACACTATGTTTTCAAAAACTTTGGATTTCTTAGTTTGCATTCAATTAGTGATCTATTTTATCATTCCTTTGCATTTATATCATCTCATCTAGGAATATTACATCCATATCACATTAACTTTGAATTTTGACATTACAATTTTGTCCCATCTTTCTTGTTTTAGGTGAAAAACCCTAGAATTGTAAGAAAGACCCTCAGGTGCCAAAATATTTGTTTACAGTACTGGATCCTTTACCCTTCATTTTATCTTCAATTCAGCCTCCATATGACTATCCACTAGTCTTTCCACATTGAACTCCACCTCTTTTCTTTCTTTCAACCCTTCTTTTCAAGTTTTCTTCTACCTTCAAAGCAATATGATATGCATCTTCAATGGTAGACATTCTTACCAGATTCAATTCTTGTTGAATGATTGGCTTCAACCCATTTATGTATTGAGAAACTTTCTCCTTGTTGGCCTCACAACAACTTTTTCTGATCAAGACTTAGTAGAATTCTTCTATATACTCCTTAACATATTTTCTTGTTTGTTTCAACCCTTGCATATTCTTCAATAGAACCATAGATTTTAGGATTAGGGATGCTATGTCTCTTTTGCTCAATTAGGGTCTTTCCCCCAAGGGAAAGAGATAGATCACACACCAAAAATCTAGGTGGTTCACACAAACTAAGGAATGTATGATATAATTATGACTAAATGCAATGATATAAATGCAAATAATTCATAAAATGAATTTATTATTAATGCAAAACCAATCAAACATAGATTTTTTGAAAACACATTATGATATGCTAAAATACCTAGAAATGAATGTAAATTGCAACAAAAATTGATGAAATTGAAAGTGTGCATATGAGATCTTGATGAATATTGGAAATGACTTCTAAAATTATATTGATCCTCATTTTTAGGCTTGGTGGGACTCATTTGCCATTCTAGGAAAATTAGTCCCAGATCCATGAAACTATTGTGAAGACTTTCCAAAAAATGGGTATCCAAAATACAGAAAGCAAAAATTAGGGTTAGAAGTGGGACTCATTTTCCACCCATGTCAGATGAGTCCAATTTTGAATTTTTGAAGATTCAAAGGTGGAAACAAGAGTCTTTGGTCTGCTGTTTTTGCTTCTCTAGGTGTTTGGTTCTAAAACTATCAGATTCGGGCCTGAAAGTGACTTTTTGTGGGTATTTTGACTTATCCAATGAAGAGATGACTTGGAAAAATTTTCAACTTGATCCTCAATGATTTCCAAGCTTCCAAGATGCCTAAATATATAAAACCAAAATGATGAAAGAATGTAATGAAGCATGAAACAATGAATTCAATACCTTTCCATGATGTTTAATCTTGGATTTCTATGGTAATGGAGGAATATTTTTCCCTTGAATGTCTTAGGAAGCTATCTTAATGACTTGTAGTGATGAAACCCTAACTTCCTTGACTTGAGGGATAAGATAGATAATGAATGAATGATAAGAGATGTTTGAATGAGTTATGAGATTAGTGGGGGTTGAAATGGATGGAAAAACACTTATTTATACTCTTATGCCCTAATTTCCCAATAATACATCATCATAGGTCGACTAAGGTCTTTTTGAATAAAAACCCGAAAGAAGTTTTGACTTATTTTGAATTTGGATCCAAGAGGGACTCATTCACCATCCATGGAAAATGGGTCCCACTCTAGGCTTGTAAGTGGTTGTTGGGAATTAAATTGCATTTAATGTTGTTTGTCAAGTTTACATTCAAAATTACACTTGATTAAGTCTTATGAGTGCATAAAGGGGTCAAAGAAAGCATAATAAAGGTGTAAATAATGATAACAAGCCTAGAAAAGCATGAAATCTTGTTACAAGACTTTAAAACAGTTTAGAATAAGACTTGATAAAGGATAAAGATGTGACTTTTATATTAATTATAATGAGAAGTGCCTAGAAAAGTGTAGAAATCTGTTACAACACTTCACAACACCTTCACAAGACATCAATAAATGAATTTTATAAGGGTTGAAAACTTAGTGTGGATGTATAAAACACCTCACAACACTAAATCAAGGTCTCCTTAAGTCTATTTTATCATCAATTATTCCCCAAATCAAGCAAGAAATACTTTTTTCTATACACATTTAGCCCCCACTTTGGTGAGAGGGTGAACTTGCTTCAAAATCACAATAAAGTATTCTTTCAAGAGAGGTCCAATCATACCAATGCAAATGAAAAAGGATAAAAAATATCAAAGGAGGTTGTGCAAGCCCCCAGGATCCAAGATCCTCAATCAAACCATCATAAGTGCAAAAGGACATATACAAGGTGAAATAAATGCAATGAAACAAGATACACTATCAAGCAATGGAAATAATTAGAAGAGAAAAAATAAAAAGATGGATCAAGCTTCGACCATTTGTCCAACTAGTTGTGTATTAGATCTAGGTTATTTGTCCAAAATTCATACTCACTCTGAGGTGATAGAACTCTTCGCTATATTTGGGGTGAGAAGTCCTAGAAGGTGAGACACATACGACCAATATGTGTTCACACACACACAAGTGTCTATGGGGAAAGTCATGCCTCTAAGTGGGATACCTGCTCAACCATACCAAAGTTATACCTCTTGATAACTTTAATAAGACACCACAAAGGAAAATGGTTTTCGAGCTCTATGAGGTAAGTAAAACTTTGTATCCTTGACGCTCATAGACTTTTTAAATGAAAAAAAGTGTAAGGAATGTTCAAAGGGATTTTTCTTAGTTCATGCAATGTCTTGTCTTAGGGAACATGATGCTTAATGTATTTGAGAGAGGATAAGTGCAAACGGTGTCATCTTGTTTCCAAGAGAGGACAAGTGCAAGGTCTCATCCTAGGGAACATTGTGCCAAATGTGTCCAAGAGAGGAAATTGTAAGAAAAAGAAAATCACAAAATGCAATGTAAGTGGTGATTTATGCCCTACTTTAAAGTGGTTGTGAACACTAGTATTGTGAGCAATTTCTTTTAATTATAAGAATAAGAACATGAGAGCTTACACAGAAAGCCCTACGCCAAGTCATATGTTTTTGATAAGCTACGTCATGAAAAAGGTCATATGTCACATGTGAGCCAACTTATGGCATGTCATCCACATCCCAAGCTTGCTCCTATATGTTCATGAAAGGTTAAAAACTAGCCAAAGGAGGAAACAACAAGTGACATATGAGGACAAAGCTATTAAACCCCTTGCCCCACTAATTGCAAGATAAGGTTGAGCTGAAATGGTTGATGTAATGCAAGCAAGAGTGAAAATTAGTATCAATTAGAGGAATTAGGTGCCCGCACATAGGGAAGTATACAAAACTCCTTAAGATGTAGGATTATACTACTCAAAGCCTTCCATTCATTAGTGGAATTACCATGAACTCTATAATAGGCACAAAATGAAGTCTTGGAATAACATTTCTTTCGAGTTCATGAGGGGAGAGATATCAAGTGATATTGGAGGAGTCTCGACAAGATTCCCTCTTGATCAATGTTAGAAGGTGGTCCTATGGTTTTCTTGAAAGAAACATCTTGCTTAGTATGAGTTGTCATATCTTCACAAGCCACTTTAGCACTTTAGATTGTGAGATTCTGTTCTCTCCTTTATAGGAGGAGGGGAAATCTATCGAAGTCCAATTATGAGTGACTTACAAGATGGAATTGAAATTAAGCAAAGAGTTTTTTGTTTGAGTCATATTTTGTAACAAATGGTGTTCAAGACCACTAGTGTCAAGGAGTTAGGATGGACAACTATTAAGGATGATTTAGGAGTATGTTGAGTGAGATTGTTGATGTTGAGTGAAGGCTTGGAGATTTCTATCAAAGGATAGTAACCAAGATCGTGAGTGGTTTGTTGTTTGATAGGGTCTATAGGGTTGTAAATACCTTTTTCATTAGCACCACATCCTTTTCCACTATAGCCAAGTTGTTTCATAAGTTCATACCCTTTTCCATAAAGCTTTTTCATTTCTTTGGGATTAGGTGATGGTTGGTGATAATCATCATCAAAGGTGGTTGTATAGTTTGTTGTGGTCTAAAGTGGTTGAGGAAGATGCTTTCAAAAGGTAATCCAAATTTTGTGTTGACATTATTGTTGTGTCTTTGCCCTTATTTGAATCTTTGTGGATGATTTTGTACTTTCCCATGAAGTCATGTTTGAAATCCAAGGAACCCCAATAATCTTCTAATAGCATCATGACTTGCTCAAAATGTTGTTTGTCTTTTTGTTGTGCAATTTCCACTTGTGTGGTTGGTATTAATGTGTTCAAGGGGTTATCTTTTTTTTTCTCAAGTTGCAAGACACTATAAGGATCATGATCAATGTCGATTGTGCACACTTTTGTTGTTGTAGATGTATTTCATTTTTTGATGAAGAGTGGAACGCACGCCATTCATTGCATGAATCCACAACCTGCCTAGAAGAAGGTTATATGAAAGATCATGAGGCATAACCTAGATCAGTGTGTTCAATGTGACTTCTTCAACTATAATAGTTAAATTGATCACACCAAGTGGTGTCTTTTCAACATTGTCAAGGCCCTTAATAGATAAGGATTCAAGTTGAATTTTTGACTTATCCACACGAAGCTTATCCAAAAGATTTATGCTACACACATTAAGGGTTGAGCCATTGTCAACAAGGGTTCACTTTATCCCTATACAATTTTATTGAGTAATGATCATGAAAGCTTCATTTTATTTTTGCACTTCTAAAGGGGGGAGTTCACATTGGTGGAAAACAATGTCAACATTTATTCCTTGGATCATGGCTGCTATGTCAGTTGGTTGTGCATTAGAAGGGACAATAAATTGTTGCAAGGTTGCTTGGATCATGTTGTAATAGTGAGGGGAAGCTTGAATAAGATACCATAAAGATATCTTATCAGGAGTATTCTTTAGTTGTTTAACAAGATTTCATTCCTTAATGGGTGAATTTAATCGAGGATCTTTAGGAAAAATCGGATTTGAAAAAGGTAAGGGTGTTGGTGTGGGTTGTTGTGGTTTTAGATTATCTCTAGTGTTATATGTATGAGAAATGGTATTATGAATTGGTTGCTGTGACACATTAGTTTGAGGTGGGTAAATAGTAAACTTGTGTTTAGGTAGAGTTGAAGGTTTATGTGATGGCGGGTAAAGGATGAGTTGAGGTTGAATAATATTAACATCCCTTGGAAAATGAGAGTCTAACAAGGGCTTTTCATTGTCATGTAAGGGTAAAATATTATTATTGTCAATGTTATCCTTGTCTTGTATCATGATATCCTCTTTAGGAGAACCACAGAGCTCGTGATTCTGACATTCGAGGGTTGGTTCTTCTAAAAGAAATTCATCACAAGTAAGGGAGTTATAAATGGTGGAATATATTTGATTATTGAGAGTTGGGATATTATAAGTGTTAGAATTGACTATGGACACCAAGATCTTGAGACCAAATGGAAAGCACAAAAGAGAGAGAATAGAATGTCACAAGAATAAACTGTATTCAATGTCAATGATATGATTGTGATTGTACAATGAGAGACCCCTTGGTCATATAACCAAGGTGAGATGCAAGATGTCATAGGATTATGACAAGTGTCTTAATCATATGACATGGGACAACTAATTACACTTACCTAGGTTCACATATTGTAGTAGTTTTCAATAGATAAGATAACAACTAATGACAACTAACAATTTCTAGAAAGATTCCTTCCTATGACCTAAGTAAACCCCCCTTGAGTGCAACTTATGGAGTAGTGGATTATTATGTAAATGACACAAAGATTCAAGAATGGGTCCTGAATACTAGGCCATGTTAGGTACCCATGCACATATGCAATGTAATCTCTCACAAACAGAGAAAAGGAGAAAACCCAGTGGGAAAAAATTCCTCCCCAAAAGAGAGACGAAATACAAAAAATGAATTCTCTCAAAGAAGAATGAGAAGGTAAAAACCTCATGTGTGGAAAAAGACCCCCCCATAAGAGAGAAGTAGAAGAGAGACAAGGTAGCCCCCCCTCAATGTTGATTCTCCTGCAAGGATGGTAGAAGCTCAACATTGAATGTTAAAGATGATCCAATCTCATTGAACAACAACATTCCTCCCCTTAGGAAGAAACAAAACCATGGATGTATGTAGGATTTTAGGAATATGGATTATGTATGATGATATCTTTGAAGCATGCTCAAGTGTCTCCATGTCGATGTTGAAAGCTGACACACTCCAAATAGGCATTCTAGGCCACATTATTGAAGAGTACAAAAAAACATATAGTAGAGATGAATATAGAGCACAATCCAAAGACAATAATATCCCCCCTAAAGACAAAGAATCCTCCACCAAATGTTGTCCAAAAGTATATATAGTCACTTCAACCTGCAAAGGATGATCATGTAGAGAATGAATAAGAGGGTCAAGGTGTTCCCTCACAACAACTGAAGAAGGAGTATCTTCATCAAAGAGAATATGAATTTCATCAATGATATCTCCAAAATCTGCAAGATGAGACTCAAACAAGTCTAAAATACCTATCAAGAAGCCATCCAAAGTAGCCATATTTGGAAGACAATTAGGATCCTACTGCACTAAATTGCAAGGAACCCAAACTCTAGAAACACAAGCATCATCAACTACAATATTAGATGGAGGAGATGAAATGCATGTCTCAAGTACTAGATTTGATGTGAGAAATCCCAAGTTCAAGTAGCCAAATGTCTCCTCTAAATCATAGTTCATATGATCAACAGTTGAAGGAACAATGCCATCATCAGAAGCAAAATCTACAAATTTATACAACCAAGATGAATGATGATCAACCACCCTAGTAGCAATGATCTCTCTACTATCCAAGTCTCAAATGATGACTAAAACAAGTGTGAAATCCACAGTTCTCCCATCTCCACCATGTACATGAAATATGGAAAGAAGATTGTTTGTCAAATACGGAACAAACAAGAAATCCTTATAAGTGTTGTCCCCAAAGCTAATAGATCCCTTCCCAATTACACTCATGTATGTATTTTTTCCCATCAAGATAGGATACATAGGACAAGGTTGGAATGAAGAGAATATAGACTATGAAGATGCCATATAATGAGATGCTCCCGAATCTAGAAGCCATCTCCCTGATCTTAGACCTGAAAGAGCATAAAGAGCTTGTCCTTTATTTCTTAATGTAGATACTTGACCTTTGTCCTTTTTGGACTATTTTGAAGACAAAGAAGGTGATTCAAACATTCTGGAAGGAAAATCAATGTGATTTATTTTTAGAATATTTTTCAACTCATCAATATCCTTCTTATAACAATAATGTTCTTCATGTCCATCCTTCTTGCACTATGCACAAAAATGCCTCTCCTTCTTAGATGATTCTCCTTTTGATGATGAGGATTCTAATTCTTCATGTGGCTTGTTATTTTTCTTCTTTTGCCACCAATGCATGTTACTTGGAAGACTTGATTAGATCCATGTTCATTGACTTAGCTTCCTCTTGGATTAGGAGATTTGCAAAGTCATCAAACTTAGGATTAAGATGCTCCCATAGAAAGTCGATGGGTATGAAAGCCAGAAACAAACACTAAATAGTTAGGACCAACCTTGGATAACACATTCAGAATCAATTGTAAATACTCTTTTTCAATGTTGCATTCCTTCAACTGTGTTCTTAATTGCTTAACTTTGGAGATGTAGTCTTAGATGTGATCAAAACTTTTAGGATCAAGATTCATCAAATCATTATCAATATGATAACCCCTAATCTTATCTATTTTACCATACAATTTTTCAAAGTCTCCCATGCCTCTTTAGGTGTATTGCATGATTCAATTAGAAATTTCAAATCAAATGAGACTAATGAGCATATGCATCCAAGTGTTTTCTCATGATCACTCTCCCACCTTGCCAATTCTTTAGCATTAGTAGGTTTTTGAATGGTGTCCTTTAGATGACCTATTAAACCTTTCATCATGAGATAGTTCCATATTGATTTTTTACATGTAGCATAGTTATGTGGATTTAGAAGTTCAATTTGAGATTTCCCCATTGCAAGAACACAAAACCAAGCAAAAAAAATGCAAGCAACCACTACAAGATTACCCTGTCAAATCACTCAATCATGAAAACACCCAAAAAAATATCTGATTTGGAACTTTATATTTAGTGCATTTACAATTGCCACTTGCCAAAAATAGTTAAGTGGTATTGATCTTGGTACATGCAAATTCAAAAAATAGGCCACAAAATCAAGTACAATTTCTAGTACAAAATGAGATCAATTTGATCATACCACTGAGAAGTAGACAAAAAATCATGCACTTTCAAAAAATATTGTGCCCAAAGATGTTACCATAGGAGCAAGATATGAGCTCCCGAAGTTCTCAAAATGAGGATGAAGCAACAACACTTGTTACAATCTGAAAATTCTGGAAAAACTAGGCACTAAAAACAAATTTTGATTGCACCATTGCAAAGAGCACAAAAAAATAGCCAAAATAAAAAAAAAAATTCTTGAAAAAAGGAATCAAAATGACTAAGATATAAAGCTTTAAAGTTCACCTTCCAAAATGAAAATGCATATGGTGAGGGGGGAATTTTTTTTTTAAATGCTAACGTCAGCATTACACGAAGTTAAAATTGACAGCCTATAGGGAGTAAAAAAGAATATTCCTCTAGGCACAGAATATTTTGTTGGTTTATGCTTAAAAATGACGTGCTAATGCCCATCGTTGGTGTGCTGGAATCCTATTGGAATATTCTCTGCTTGGGTACGCTGGCTAGAATCTTCGTCAGAATTTGAGAATATTCTATTAGCATTAAAATGTAAGTGAAAGTCGGGTGAAGAAATTTTGTTGGATTTTAAAGATTCTTTTCTAGTCGCCCATCAGATAGTTGGAGATGCCCACCAGTGGGGCCCACAAGCCATGTGGTGGGTGGTGTAGGGCTGGTACTATGCTTAGTCAGACTATACCATCCTTGGGTACTTTTGTATAGAGTACCCTGTGTACTCTTAAATAAATCTACAAAAAACTTTGGCCCCCCTTTTTTTAAATTTTTGATTGATACAAAAGATTTTACAATGAATTTCAATGCATGATTTTTATTTTTCAAACATAAGTTTCAAAAAAAATTTGACGGATATAATACATATTTTTACAAAAAATTGTACCGTTGCTATTTATGATGCCCAAGAGGGTCGTACGGCTCCCTGGGAAAAAAAAAATTCTTCACTGAACAACTACTCCAATTTAGATGATTTAGCAATTGATCTTAGGGTTTTTGGCTCTTTTGGATGTGATGGTAGGGTTGGATTTGACCCAAAATACTCCAAAAATGTAGCTACCTTCTGGATCTAGAAACCACTTTTTAGCTTCAAACCCTCATAGATTTGATCTTGTATGTCCCATTTGGAAGAAAAAAAAGGAAAAATCAACTTTCTTGAACTTTTCAGATGCAATGGTGAGCTTATATTTGCACCAAAAAGCTTTGATATGAACCTACAATAAAGACCCAAAAATGGAACACCCCCAAATCTGGTACCTCTCTTCAGAAAAAGACTCTCCAATGGCACCAAACTCGATCGGGTACCATGTTAGAATTGGCTATGGACGCCAAGATCTTGAGACAAAACAGAAACCACAAAAGAGAGAATAGAATGCAACAAGATTAAATTGTATTCAATGTCAATGATATGATTGTGATTGTACAATGAGAGACCCCTGGTTATATAGCCAAGGTGAGATGTAAGATGCCATAGGATTATGACAAGTGTCTTAATCATATGACATGAGACAATTAATCACACTTACCTAGGTTCACATATTGTATTAGTTGTCAAAAGGTAAGATAACAACTAATAACAACTAACACCTTCTAGAATATTCCTTCCTATGACCTAAGTAAACTTAACATGTGTAAATAAGTCCCCTAATAATGAATTAACTAGGTACAAGACTTTATTTACACCAAAAAGAAGAATACTCTATTGGATTGTTGGTTGTTTCTAAGGTCTCATTCTCATGCTTTGGTATCGACCCTACTAGGAGAGCTTGTAATATGTTCATTCAAGGTGGACATTTGTAAAGTAGCTTCATCATGAGTGGGGAAGGCATCATGAGTGGGGGAGGAATCAAGAGAAGGACCACTATGGGTTTTAAATAGATTATCCCAAATGGGAGTAGCATTAGGGAAGGAAGGATCAAGGGTTTCATGATTCTCAATAGGAATATCATCTAACACCAACCTATCCTCTTTATGTGGATGAGAGATATTAGGAGATGGACAATTTTGATTGTGATGGTTATGGAGACTTGGTAAAGTGATATTTAGAAATGTTTCTATGATCTCATGTTCTTGTTGTATAACATCTTCCAAAGGGGAATGAGGAGATGGACAATCAAGACCTTCAAGGCTTGTAACTTCCTTCACCAAGATACCTTCATCACTAATAGGAGAGGTATTAGGAGAAGAACAAGTATGCTTGTTATGATTGTCTACACCTCCATTCACACCAATGGGTAATGTAATGGTTTGATCAAAGCTATGACTAACATGTTCCTCATTGTTGTAATCAAAATTGAACTCATAAGAGGGGACATTGTGCTTATAAAATCCATGTTGAATCAAATAAAAGGAACATCTAAAGAACATGCTACACAAAAGTAAATAAAGAGCAATGCAATGATTTATATGTAATTTTCAAATGCAAAAAAAAGTAAGTTGTTGATTACAGTATGCAATAATCTAAAAAATGAAATGTTGGAGATGTAAATGTGAAATGGAGAAATGCATGAAATGAGAGTAGGAGCATATATTTTAAGTTAGATCTAGTGAAATGCATGTTACAGAAACTCAACTAACTAATACAGGTAGGTAAATGAATCGAACAGAAGCTTAAAAATGACATTTTTAGTTATGTAAAGGGCAGTTTCAGGGGTGAAAGGACTAATTCACCCAAAGGTGGCGAATGAGTCTCAATATGGGCTGTTTTCAAAAATTTCAAAAAAATTTGAGTGACTTTTTATGTTTTCTAAGATCTATGATGCAAAATTAAGTTAAAAATGCAGAATTTCAAAAAAAATTAAATGAATTTAGATGCCAAAAATGCAACCTAAATACACTTTTCATGAATTCAAAATTTGAAACCTAGCATGCCAATTAACTAAGGAAAACCCTAATGCAAAGTCAATGCAAGGCTAGATATATGATGAAGGACTCCAAATCAGAAAATATAAGTGTTCAAAAAGTGGGCTCACCAAAATGAACCATATATTTTAGGATTAGGGATACTATGTCTATTTTTCTCAATTATGGTCTTTCACCTAATAGAAAGAGAGATCCTACACCAAAAATCTAGGTGGTTCACTAAAACTAAGGAATGTATGATATAATTATGACTAAATCAAATGATCTAAATGAAACTAATTGATAAAATGGATTGATTATTAATGAAAAACCAATCAAATGTAGATTGCTTGAAAACACATTGTGATATGCATAAAACACCTAGAAATGAATGTAAATTGTAACAAAAATGGATGAAACTGAAAGTGTCCACCTAAGATCTTGATGAAGACTAGAAATGACTTTGGAAATTTTGTTGATCCTAATTTTTAGTTCTGGTGGGACTCATTCACCATTTTGGGTGAATTAGTCCCAGATTTGTGAAACTATTCCAGAGCTCGTTTCAGATAAATGGGTATCCAAAAATGCAAAAAACAAAAATCATGCTTAGAAGTGGGACTCATTTGCCACCCATGGTGAATGAATCCACTTTGGAATTTTTTAATATTCGAAGGTGGAAATAGGAGTCCTCGATCTCCACTTTCTGCTTCTCCAGGTGTTCGGTTCTAAAACTATTGAATTTGGGCTGAAAGTAAAGTTTTGTGGGTATTTTAACTTATCCAATGAAGAGATGACTTGGAAAACTTTGAAAATTGATCCTCAATGATTTCCATGCTTCCAACATTCCTAAATCTATAAACACACAAGAAGAGAAAGAGGAATGTTGAATGTTAGAGCATGGGGGTTTGCCTTGGTCAAAGCCCTTTGTAGGTAATTAAACCAAAATGATGAAAGAATGTAATGAATCATGAAATAATGAAGTCAATACCTTTCCGTGATGTTTAATCTTGGATATCTGCACCAATGGAGAAATATTTTTCCCTTGAATTTCTTACGAAGCTATCTCAATGACTTGCAATGATGAAACTCTAACTTGCTTGACTTGAAGAAGAAAATAGATGATAAATAAATGATAAGAGATGTGTGAATGAGTTATGAGATTGATGGGGGTTGAAATTGATGAAAAAACACTTATTTATACACTCTTATGCCTTAATTACTTGTAATACATCATCACATGTCGACATAAGGTCTTTTTGAATAAAAACCTAAAAGAAATTTTGAATTATTTTGAATTTGGAGCCAAGAGGGACTCATTCACCACCCATGGCAAATGGGTCCCACTCTAGGCTTGTATGTGGGTATCGAGAATTAATTTTCGTTTAATGTTTTTTGTTGGGTTTACATTCAAAAATACACTTAATTAAGTCTTATGAGTGCATAAAGGGGTCAAATAAAGCACAATAAAGGTTTAAATAGTGATAACAAGCCTAGAAAAGCATGAAATCTTATTACAAGACTTTACAACACTTTCGAATAGGACTTGATAAAGGATAAAAGGCGATTTTCAGATAAATTATAATGAGAAGAGTCTAGAAAAGTGTAGAAATGTGTTACAACACTCCACAACACCTTCACAAGACATCAATAAATGAATTTTATAAGGGTCCAAGACCTAGTGTGGATGTGTAAAAAACCTCACAACACTAAATCAAGGTCTCCTTAAGTCTAGTCTATCATCAATTATTCCCCAAATCAAGGAAGAAATACCTTTTTCTATGGTACATCAACAAATCTAGCTCGTATTCTAGAGGAATGATCCGTCTCTTCATTTTTTCCACCATTTGATCCCTTCTCGTTATTTTCTTTTTTCCTCTTCTATTTCTCTCCGATTGGACTTCTTTCCACCATATGCTAGCATCACCTTTCAACTTGGCCTTTGCAAATTTGACCCTCTCGTGATCTTCTATTTCCTCATGCTCAAAATACTCTTCCATTTCTTTGACCCAATCGACCATCTCCTCTAGATTCAAGTTTCTAGAAAAATTAGAAACTTATATCTTTGTTCTCTTTCCAATCTTGGAAAATGGCCCTAAGTATTTTGACTTCTCAAGGATCCATTACATATTTTTCATCATTTTTAGATGGCTCTTTATTTTCAACCTTGTCTTCACTTTCATCTCTTATTCTAACATCAGCTCCTCTATGCAGCTCCTCTTACAATGCTTGAACTTGTCTCTAGAGGGCTCTAAAACCTATTCTATTACCCCAACATTCATTCCACCCCAATTTATTCATGAAGGCATCTTTTCTCACAAACCCACAATCATATGCCCTAGTGTAAACTGTGGTTAGGGAAAATCAGATATAACACTAAAACAACAAGATATCAAATTCTAACTAGAACAATAGATTACAAGCAAGCATGAAAATCAAAATAAGAAGTGAATGCAAACTCAAATCCATGCTAAACTTGATTTATCTCCATTTCTCTTCTCAACCTCGCATGAGAATTCAAGATTTTGTAGGATTTTTTATGGAGGAATGTTGGTTGCCCACTATTTCATCATAACATTAAGATGAAGATGATAGATGGTAGAGGATAGATAGATAGATCAGAATTTTCAAAGAATTTTGATAGAGTGAGGATAGTAGAAGAAGATCGATCTAAGTGTCTTGTGAAAGGCTAGATTTATAGGAAATAGTTGATATGATTTGATGGCTAAGATTAAAATTCAATTGTGTGATGTGTACATGGCTAGGATTAAAAGTTGATTTTAGTGATTATGATGCACATTAAATGGGTTATGACATGAAGCTAAAATTAGGATGTGAGGGAATAAGTGGGATTCTTTTATTTATTTTGGAGAGAAAAGATTCCTATGACACACAATGAATGGGGCTAAAAATAGGATATGATTGGGAATCTCATAATTTAAATAATAAAATTATTTAAATTATTTGTGCATGTGAAGAGTTGTAGTCATGTGACACATGTTGCAATGTGGTAATAAGTGAGGGATTAATTCAAATATTCCATTTGAATTATTTTGAAACATGTGAAGGGGAATTATTAAATAAATGAGATTTATATAAATAATTGGGAAGGTGATTAAGTGGAATAAATGGGAAAAGTGGGATAATGTAATGACCTAGGGTAAAATATTTATTACAAGATGTCTTACAAGGTCATGTATCAACTAGATAATGTTATGACATGGAAAATTTTGGGTGTCTACAAGATAACTTTTGAATGCTAATTTTATTTTTCAACAATGCACTTGTTTTGACCGATTAACTTGAATGCACACAATTTCAAAAAAATGCAATTGGGTATGTGTAGGGTATGTGGTTGATGACTTTTTTTTACCCAAAATTGATGAAATGAAATGGGTTTTTAAAGGAGATTCCAAGCCTTCCACCTATATAAATTGTGCTTTACTTTGAATTTAATAAATAATTATTATTCATTTTCTATTTGAATTACAACTAAAGTCCTGATTGATAGGTTGATTGAAAAACATCTATAGCTTTAAAACGGTATCACATTTTTTGAGTCTGAAACATGCATCACATTTTATGCTTCGCATACTATAGGATTAAAAAAAAAATCATGAAGTTTTGACCAAGTTAAGGTGGTCAAACATGAGTTTTTTATATTTTTCAAAGTTGTAATAAAAATCATAATTAATTATTTACTTGGAAAAATTACTAAAAATGTGCATCACATCGACATGAGTCCTCTACTTATATCTAAAATATTTTAAAAACATTATCATTTTATTGTAGTTAGGGTGGTTAGACGTGAAACCTACTTCTTATTTTTCCATGAAATTTAAGTGCTCATTGAAATTTCAAAATTTTATGAAATTTCAAATTTTTACCAAACAGATTTAAAAAAAAGAAAAAAACTAGTAGTTTAGAAACTAAATTCAATTTTCTATAGATTCTATTCTTACATATTTTTGAAATAATATAGATAACTTATTCAAATTTTTACGTCAAGTTGCCTAACTCTATTTTTTCTGAATTTCATCACCACTTAAGGGCCTATTTTTTCCATGATGATCCTACACATACCCAATTCCATAAACTAAAACTGAGATCTACCAACAACCAAAAATAAAGGAAATAGAGATATATTTATGCCCAAAAAATTGAAATTGACTTATTGGTATGTGCAGGATCATGATGGGCCAAAAAGTGGTGATATGATGGGTATATGGTTGGCGACTTTTTTTTAAACCAAAATTGATGAAACAAAAAGGGTTTTTTAAGGAGGTTCTCAGCTTTCCACCAATATAAATTATGCTTTACTTTGAATTTAATAAATTATTATTATTTATTTTCTATTTAAATTATGACTAAAGTTCTAATTGTTAGGCTGGTTAAAAAACATTTATAGCTTTCAAACGGTATCACATTTTTTGAATATGAAACGTGAACCATATTCTAAGCTTTGCATACTATAGGATTATAAAAAAAAAAAAAAAATTCATGAAGTTTTGAGAAAGTTAAGGTGGTTAGACATATGATTTTTTATATTTTTTAAAAGTTGTAATAGAAAATTCATAATTAATTATTTACTTGAAAAAAAATTACAAAAAAATATGCATGACATCGAGACACGAGTCTTCTAATTATATCTAAAATATTATAAAAAAATATTATCATTTTATTGTGGTTAGGGTGGTTAGATAGACACCTACTTCTTATTTTTTCCTTGAAATTTAAGTGCTACTGCATTGAAATTTCAAATTTTCACCAAATAGATTTAAAATAAATAAATAAACCTAGTAGTTTAAAAACTAAATTCAATTTTCTACATATTTAATTATTACATATTTTTGAAATAATATACATAACTTATTCATTTTTTTACGTCAAGTTGCCTAACTCTGATATTTCTGAATTTTTGCCACTTAAGGGCCTATTTTTTCCATGATGATCCTGCACATACCCATATATAAGGACATATTTATACTAGGGAAAATGGGTCCTTGCACAAGGGTTTGAAAAAATAATTTGTCAATTTTTGAGTTGATGTTTAAGGTTGTTTTAGGTTGTAGAGAGACATTTTTACTTATAGATTTCTAAAAATTTATGATGAAATGCAAGTACAATTTGATGAAAAACAACAAGCAAAATCATAACTTTCTAGATGCAATTTTGTTTGAATTCTTTGATGTAAATGATTGAAAAACACTAATATGCAAACTCCTATGTAAAATGAATGCAATATGTATGCAATATTTTTTTATTTTTTAGATTTTAAAGGATGCAAAAATACACTTTTAAAAGCCTAAATAAAATGCTAGATAATGTAATTGTGAAATCCTAAATAATATGTAATGCAAACTAATGCAAATCCTAGCTACAGGGTTTTGAAAGACTACCAAATCAGAAAGCTAATAGTTTAAGAATTTCAAGTTCACCAAATAAAACATTAGAAATTATGGGGGAGACTAGATAAAAGGGGTTCACTAGAATGAAATGATGACCTAGGACACCCTCACTTTTCCTAGATTCATTAGAAAAAGAGATCTCCCAAGAATAGAATTAACTTTCAACCTTGATGTGAGTCAACTCTATGGGGATGGGGATCTATTGTTTCCTAATTACAAAAATGACTGAAATACAATTTTGGGAGATAAAAATTAAATAAGTTAAATGAACTCAATTGTATGATGTAAAACTTGAAATGCAAAATATAAAGATAGAAAAAATAGAAACAATAAATTTTAGGTAGATCTAAGAAGGGAATACTGATGTATACTTGGCACTAAAAGAGTCTTTTGAGTGGCTTGCAAGGACAAATTCATCCTAGGGTGAATGGGTCTTTATAAGGGGTCCAAAATCTGATTTCACAGTCCTTTGATCCCAGATCTTAGCTCTTGGTTTCTCTTGATTCCATTGTCAAAAATTCATAAATAAATTATGTAGGTGAGTTTCAATGGCTTGAAAACTATGATGAGAACTTTTAAAAATTTCTCTTTTGATCAAATTTTATTCCTTCTTCAGCTACAAATATGCATGCACAAGAGAGGGAAAAATGTTTGTTTTTGGGTGAATAGCGGTTTACCTTGGTCAAACCTTGGTTTCGTAATTAAACCTTGATGACGCAATAATTACAAATGAAAGGAATTTAATGAATGGAAAATTATATGTCACAGCTCACCAAACACTTAATGATTAACCTTAGAGGATTTAAGTCTAACACATCTTGGCTATAAAGTGTAAGGATTGGATCTTGTTTGAATTAGCTTGAATGAGTGGGGTAGGACTTTGAAATTTTAAGTGGTTCCCTGAGTTACATTTCAAAAATTTGAGTTTTCCCTAGTTATCTGAAGGCTAGGGTTTTAGGTTTCATTCATTAGGGTTCACTAAAACCCTAACATTTTTAAACATTAGCCTTTTGTTTTAATCGCTCATTGACTTGATGTCCCTAGTTCCTGATTCGTTGAGAACCAACCCAAGTCATTGGTATCATTTGTCAACCAACCCCTTTATCTTAGTAATATCGGTCATTTCCTTTCAAAAATATTTTGTTAAAACATTAGGTCTCATAATTCATGAAATATTGATACATTATTTATAATGTTTTACTTCCTAAGGTTTGAAATATTTTAAGTCTATGTCTAAAATAGCCTATAAAATGGCCTTGCTTTAAGTTGTAAACTTGAAGCATGTGCATAAAATATATTTAAAAGGCTTAGATTGGTTGCATACATGATAGGTGTTTGATATTCATTGGTTCCCTCCCATCCCACACTAATAAAATATTCATGGAAAAAATAGTGTAGGATTGCAAGATATTGTCGTGTGTATAGTCTTCATGATGGGCTCTAAAGGTTGTTAAATAGTTCTAGTGGTGGGTCCATAAATTAAGGACTCATATGACACCATTTGGATGAGATTAGAACCATTCCTCGCTTCTTGTAGGGACTACTATAGAAGATCTCATAGCAGTGCAAGATTGTGGGATGCTAATAGGTGGTATTATCTTGATCATCCAAGGGACTATTGGACGAGTAAAATATTTCTTTTAAATATTAAGGAAATATATGGAGGTTAAATGGTATAAATTTTAGTACGCATGCCCTCTATTAGTAAAGAGGTGCTAGAAATTTATTTATCCTAATTGTTTAGATTTCAAAGATTTAGGAAAATGGAAAAAATTGCCTAAGTGTGGGCGACCACATAATAGCTTAATGGGTACTCAAATTAGGACATGTGGAACAATCTAGTGACTCTCCTCGCTATCTTGCAACCCTTAATATACTTCCTAGTAGATGCATGTAGGATTGTGGGGAAGTGACACGTCAACACTTTTAAAGCTTCCTAAGGGTGGGAGGGCTCTTGGTGATGTTGGAAGAACTATTCCACATGACAAATTTTCACTCAATTGATGTCATAGTTTGGATGAGCCATGTTTTTCAAAATTAGTTAACTCCATCTAAGCCATCCAGTAATCCAAGTCACGAAGAAATCAAAAACTAAGATTCAAAGGTGTAAAATTGAATGGATTGAGTCATTCTAGTTCATGTGAGCGAGTAGTAATGACAGATAAGATGCTTTCCTATAAAATTAATGTTATTTTTTTCCATAAAAGCATGGACTAAAGAATAATTAAGAATTAATTTTTTTTAAAGTATCTAGAGATTGATTGTATCATTCATTTTAGCTTCTTGCATCTCAAAGCTATGGTTTCAAGTGTTTGCACACCAATAAGTAAAAATTTCCTTCTCTATGTCCAATTTCCAGTCAAGCTGAGTGAACTACCACCTGAGTGTGTTGAATCATTTTCTTAAATTTCTTTTAAGGTTTGATGTTCATAAATAGTTGTTGAATTACTTTGAATTTACCTTAGTTTTTTTCTTCTTTTGAGAAAACCCAAACCACCTTGCAAGAAACCCTAAGTTGCATTTGTAGAAAACCCTAGGTAATACGCCTGTGAAAAATGGAACCCCCAAAGGATGAAACCTCTAGATCTACCCCCAAGAGAGGTGTTCACAAGGATTTATTGGCCCAATTACATAAGTTAACAATGTATAAAATGAAGGGAAAAAAATGTTCCAAGGTCCAAGAGTAGACAAGGGAATAATTGATAGGCATTATTCCATCAGGGGTGTGGAACTAGAACCTATTTCTAGATGGGAACTATTCAATTATTGGTTCATAAAGAGAAATTCTAGTGTGGCAACCTATAATGGTTGGAGATTATATATGGGAAAACTTGTAGTTCCAAATTTCTATTTGGACTTAGATTTAATCAGGGCCATAACTACAAATAATAACCCTAATGTTAGGGTTTTAAGAACACATTTAGGGGTTGAAATGGTGAAGCTAAACCAAGAAGGATTTATTGAGGTTTTCAATCTTAACCTTGATGCAACTAAAAAAATCAACTTGAAAGAATTTAGAAAGGAATATGAGACAAACAAAGATCCTTTTGAGTAACAATATTACCTAATTTCATGGTAAAAGGAAAGGGAGGGAGAAAAATGAAGTTCACACCTGCTAACAAGGAGCCTTTTTCAATTGAGATGTTTGAATATTACTTTTTCAAAACCTACCAATGTTCACTATGTTAGATTCTAGGGATTGACCCTCCTTAGTGAATGCTAATGGCTTTCATGTACATGGTCGCTAAAATCCAACATGTAATGGTGAAAAAATTGTATGATTTTTCTACATATTAGTCTGATGCAATTCATAAGGCTCTCGTGGCCATCAAGAATGGTGAAACTGGGGTGAGATTCTAGTGGTATTCATTGTTGTGTCATATGTATTTGGCTAAAGGAATTAAGGATTTTGGCTAGGATATTCCATTATTTTTGGGGGATGAAAATAATAAACTCCTTCCAATCTAATGTTGGACTCATCATAATTTAGATATGCATTATCCAACATCAAGCTTTGTTACCTTTCCTAATTTTTTTGCTACTAAGTTGATGGGGTTTTTAGTGAGGTATTTTTGAAGGATTCCTAGGGTGTTGTATGATTTTTTGAGACCAAAGGAAAGGAGTCTTGACTTGTGAATTGATCGTAAATAGGGGTATGTTATTCCTCATTCTACTTGCACAATTTTGAGATTATATGGTAAAAATGTAGCTCCACATGTATTTCCAAAGGTTGTTCTATTCATAATAGGTTTCTTGGAGGTTATGTGGAAACTTGGACTTATAGAGAATAGGTTTCTGATAGGATAGAAGAAGGGGACCTTTTTCCCTCACTATATTGTTTTTTCAAACTTTGTGATGATTAAAGAAGGATAGAGGGATATCCTTAAGATGATTACACCTATGAAGATGAATAATTGCAGGGAAAAAAACCATGATCTTGAGGGTTTCATTGCAACATTGAAGGAGAGAATCAAAGAAGAAATTTTTTGGAACAAATTTAGTTATCCTTAGGATATCATCAGGAATGAATTTAATATGCAAAAGGATGAATATGGGAAGGTAAAGTGGTTAGCATCTGACAAATTGGAAAAATGAAAAGAGAGAAAAGGATCCCAATTTTAAGGGAAATTTCATGGATATTGAAGATGAGATGCTCTAAGAATTGAAACCATCTTGAAAAAATTAAAAAAATTGTAGGGTAACTCCAAGAAAATACTGAAGGATAGGTTAAAGGGAAGGCCCCCATGGCTGACAAGAGGCCTACATACCAATCAATAAGAACATAGTATGTATTTCAAGAGGAAGATAAAAGGAGGTTGTGAGAAAAGAACAAACGATGCATACTCATACTCAATTAGAGGAGTCTAGACCATAGTCCCCTATGCGACATGCACCTCCATCTCTTGTTGATCAATTAATTAACCTTGATTCACCTCCAAGAGATTCCTCTCTAAAGAGGAGAAAAATTGAGTAGGTATCTAGGTTTGTCGACTATCCAGTCGATTCAGATGATGAGTCTATTGTAACCTGTGATGATATAATGTTGAATATTCCATCACCTATAAGGGAGGTAGAGTTATCATCTCCATAGAGCAAGGTTACAAAAGTGTTAACTATATTGGACAATATATATGATGTTAGGGAGAAGGCTTGCACAAATTTCATGATTGATGATGCATTTTTCAAGAGAGATGCATTCAATGAATGTGTGTGCAAGACTAGGAAGGATGAGTTTGAAAATAAGATGAAAGATGAAATAGCTAAGTCCTCTAAACTACCTAAAGTAGTTATATTTGAAAGGGTGGTAGCAAAAAAGAAAGAAAAGAAAAAAGAGATCACCCCTAAGGAGGGAAGGAAGCTTCTAAGAGAAAGTGGTATATTTTTGTTACCAAAAATTGGACCTGCATCAGTGATTTCCTTTGACACTATAAGGAGGTAGAGTTTACAAGTGTATAAAACTAATGAAGAGGTTGGATGTTCATTGCAAGGATCCACATTTAATACAAAATGGGATACATTAGCTATTTGGGCATTGGCCCCTAATACAAATAACCTTGAAGTTGTAGAAGTTGCAAGGGATTAAAGGGGAGGCTATATCATTAAGAGAGTTTCTAATACACCAGAACTAGAGGTAGCTACATTAGCTATGAATTTTTATTATTTTAATAGGGATTTTGTGGATTCATTACAGGAGAAATGTGATGTGGAAATAAAGAGATATAATGATTTATTGATTGCATATAATAAGGATAAGTAGAGGTTAGAAAAGTTAGACATGCAAAATGAGATGTTGCTAAGTCAACAACCAGTGTAATCAGTTGAAGTCACTGATCCATCTTCCACTTCTCCACCACCTACTCTAGTTCATTCACCTCCTCCAACATCTTTAGGTATGGTTGTATATGATGAGAATACACCAATTATAAAGCTTACCCCAAGTACATCAACTATACCTCCTCCCAAGGAAAGAACAAGAAGAAGGGATTTGATCAAACAATTAAGGGAATATGAGGAGCTATTTGAATTATATGATGAAAATAATATACTATTGTTTCTAATTTTCTTTAGCATTGTTTACAAAAAGAAATAAAAAAGGGTGAATAGTGTTCATTCAAACTACTCTTTAATGTTTGATTCAATAAGGATGTTTGAAGGGGATAGATCAATAGTGTTGATGGTGTTTTCGCAGCAACAACTCAGAATGCAATATTCTATCTCTCTTGAAAGGTTATTTTCAACAATAAATCACTGAAAATCACCCCAAGGTCTCTCGGTGTTAGGTCATAACAATGCATAAAAAACTCAGATGAAATGTGAAATTGCTGGTAATCAAATCGGACCTTACTACAAGCAAACTGTATCTTTCCAATTTATCAGATCTGACAATATGATGATCTTAAAACCCTAAATCTAACCAAATAATAAAGAAACAGCAAAAGATAGGGATGCAAGGAAAGTAATAAAATCTAAATTACTGAACGGACAAGCAATGCAAATGACATATATTTGGAATGGACCTATCTCAAATAAACAATTCCTGCTCGACCCACGAAGCAATCTTACAAGAACAGTGCAATCTTCTGAGGAACACAGATTTTCAAATCATAGACTTGCATCTACAACCGAACTTAAGCACATTTGAATATTTGGTCCAGGTTGACTTTACCAGCCTACTACAATCAGATAGTTACTGGGAGTATAGACCAGAGATAGCTACAAACACTCCAAATATAAAATCACATACACCATTTATCCAACTACACCGATTTATTTCTAACTTTAAAACCCTAGATCTTCAAGCAATGTAAAAGATAGAACAAAAAGAACCATGCAAGATGAGATAACACAAAGGATTTCACCAGGAATAACCACAATGCCTTCAATTGTATTAATCACCAAATGCTGCAACAATTCAACTGTTCTGAATATGGTATTTGCTTCAAGAAATTCTAAAACTCTAACTATTGCTCCTGCTAATCTCTATTACAGTCTTGCTAATGTCTATATCAATTTTCTGAACTGAACCCTTACAATGAGGCAAAACTGCCAACTTATACCAAAATTCCCCCCAAAACATGTCGGCCCAGCCAAACATTTTTTTACAAAATAATAAAAACCGCCAAAACAGGTCGGCCAAGGAAACAAACTAAGGCACACATTTAATGCCATCATCCAAGTCGGCCAAGGCACAGTCCCCAAGGAAGTCTGGTCCAATGCATGCCCTATGATAATAGGGAAGCACAAATCTCGAGGTCAACACTAACTGCTGCTCCCTTTATCTTTCCTCTGAGCGGGTGACCCTTGGACCTTCAAAAATACTCCCTCCAACTCAGCAACAGGTGGCAATGGCAAAACCTTGAGCCGACATTTAATTGCATCAATTCCCTCATTGGATCGCTCAATGGTTTTCTTCCAGTCCTCCTTGCTGGCCATATACCTGTCTATCACTGCCAAGTAGGTAGCTGCATCATCAAACATATGGCTGGTGACAACCTCATCAGAATCTGGGGCATAAATCTCATGCCACCACTCCTTCAACTGATCCAAACTCAGGTACTTGGGAGCTATTTTATTCCTCCCTGTCATGACTTCAAAAAAAGCAATGCAACCATCATAGATTGCAGTGAGGTCGGCATCAATGGATTTTCTTCGTTTCTGTATCTTTTTCAAGCTTCCTTGGCTGATCTGCAATGCCTCGAACCACTCCCATGGTTCATCCAATCTGGCAGAGGGAAGAATTCCATCCTTACCTAACTGATCCTTGCCATGTCCAAGAATTATCTTTGTCTTCTGCAGCAGGGAGTCGACATCATTCTTATCCCGAGAAAGTATGTTCTCTATCAGCTCTTTTCCACGGATTGCATCCTTGCCAACAGACAGGATTTCCTTAATAGCTTCATCTCCTTGTGTCTGAACACTCATCAGCCAGTCGGTGGCAGCTTGTGCAGAGGCCTTCATCTTTTCAATGCCAGATATTGTCTCCTTCGGCAGAAATCTGGGAGTAGAAGAGGAGGACGGATGGAGGGACTGTAGAGGTTTCATGACCTCTTCTAAGCTTTTCCTTAACCTCTCATTTTCCCTTTTCAATTCCCGTTTTGACTGGGTCTCCTTCTTCAATCTATCCACAATTACTGCACTTGACCCCTCAAATTCCTCAATGTCCTGTTCTAGGGAGGCCGGCCCAAGGTTAATGGTTTGGATGTTGTAATCCTGGCCTGTTACCTCATCTCTCGTTTTGTCTGCAGCAGGGGTGGCGATGTGAACTACTCGGTTGTGCACCTCATCTCTTTCCACCCGGGAAATTACCCTCGCAGCCTTCCTCTTCTTCCCTTTACCGATTTGAGATAACATTGCATCCCAGTCAAGAGGAGTGTCTTCTACGATCACTTGTTTCTTCTTTGCTATTTCCTTCTCCAGCCAGTCCGGGGCTACGGGGTCCGTCCGGATTCCTTCTGTATCAGTTTTCCCTGGGTCTTCTGTGGCTTTTTCTCCTTCTGCATCTGTCGCCTCGACTTCCTCCTCGGCTATTGCCTTGTCATCATCTTTCTCCGGAGGTTGTTCACCTTGGTCGGTCTCCTCAAATCCCAACTCTGGAAATACCGGCGATGGAGTTCTGGCAGGGATGCTTTCCTCCGGCTCAGGCGATCCGCGGCCTTTCTCACTCTCTGGAGAATCCTCGTACTGCACCAAGGGAGAAGTGTGCCTTTCTTCTGTCTCTACCTCGAGCTCGGCAGCCTCACTGAATAATGTTCCCTCCTTGAACGGTTCTGCTTCTCCGCTGATTTCCTGTCCATCCGGATTCTCCAACAAGAGACAGGCTTGTCCTAACTGACAATATTGGAGAAGAATTTGTGTCCTGGATATACACTTTGGTCAGCGGAGGCTCATCCTCCGAAGCAGTTTGGTCTTTCTTCTTGGCCACCCTTGTAATTCTGGCTTTCTTTGGCGGTGGGGGAGCATCCTCCTCTTCAACTTTCTCTGCCTCCTCCTCATCCGAGGACTTGCTGATGGTCAGAGTCTTCCACCTGCGCTTGCCAATTGGTTTCCTCTTTGCTGCAGGCTCAGTTCCTTTAGAACCTCTGACTTTGATCTTGAAGGGTGAGGTTTTAGCTATTTTCCCTTTGGGGTCCTCTTCCCCGGATTCCTCAGAAGTGGACATGGGGTTAAGATTCCCCATCAAATCAAAAGTACATGGCACATTAGCATTTTCCAATACCCATACCTCATGTTTAACCCAAGAAAAGGTATACCTCAGCACTGGAGCCATCAAGTCTTCCAACTCCGTCACCTCAGGCTCATTCCAATCAATATCTGCCACTGACTTATCCTTAATGGGCTCATAAACATGGTCCTGGACCAGTTTTCCATCATCATCCAGCTGATCCGGAATTAGCTTTACATTATATTGTCTAATTGCCTCTACTGGCAGCCGGGAATACCTTTTCTTCCTCGCATCAAGGTCATCCTTGATGTTGACCCAGTAATCTTCTAAATCCTCCTTATGCCTGTATTCCCGGGTAGCTCTCTTCTGTGCCCCTCCGGTTATGTCAAAGTTCATTCTCTTTGAATGGAAAGAGAATCCATAGGCTGCCAACTCCTCACCTGCAGTGTGAGCTGATTGAATGGAAGGGCACATCTCTCCCACGCCAATCCCAAGAGGGAAATCACCTCCAAAGCCAGTCTTATGCTTCTCCCTCTTCACCACTGCATCAAACTCACAAATCTGTCTTACGACCTCCAGTAGCACTATGTGGTCAGTGGGATATCTGGGCAATCGGTAGGGTGCAACAGGACATCCGTCAATCCGGAGATAAGTGAAAGTGGGGAACTGGATAAACCAAGCCCCATAATTCTTGATCAGTGCTTTGGCCCCATCGGACAATCTGATATGTTCTGCATTCTGAAGGGTCCGGGTAATATGCATCGTAAAGGCATCATTGGCCCTCCTATAATCTCTGTGTCCCAAATGTAGTTCCGGATAAACCTCATAGATGATGTCTTGTCCAATGGTTCCCGCCGGAGTCAGTCCCTTGTATGGATAAGAGATGGCCAGTACATATATGACATAGGAGGACATGGTGAACTTCTTTCCCTCCAAGACATTCCTTAATTGTTTGTCTATTTCTGCACTGATGAGACCTGCCCAGTGGTAATTTGTCCCTTGGCTCATCTTGGTGATCACGTGGACCATCCAATTCTCCAAGACTCCGGCAGTCTTAAGTCCGGCCACCCTGCTCAACAGTGTAATAGCGTCATAGATATCCGGCCTGAACTTCACCCTGTGCAACTGTTTGGGCAATTTGGAGTGGTGAGATTTTGGCTTCTCCAGCCATGAGTTGATAAGCTGCTAAGCCTTAACTGGCTCATTCTCGTAGTAAGTTCGGGCAGTGTCAATGTTTAAAGCACAGACCGAGGGGAGATCCGGCATGCTGAAGGCCCGGGCAATGGAGGCTGGACTGAAGTTTGCCAAAACTCGTCCCTCAGTGGTGACCACCATCTGCATATCAAAAGCGTACTGTCTGGCACACTCCAAAAACAATTCGTAGCACTGGACCATTAGAGGGAACCCCGCCACATGCACCAACCCTGAATTCATCATTCCTTACCTCAAGGGTGACAGGTCCTTCTCAGCTGTTCTCTGCTTAAACTCTTCATACCGCCATGCGCCAACATTGGTGTCAGATACATCTGCCCACACAGAGGATATCTTACTCTCTAGAACCCGACCTTTCATGTCCAATCTTAACCTTTCTGTTTCAGAAACTGAAGATGCCCCTGCACTCCCTTTGGACTTCCCAGCAGCAGCTTTGCTTGATTCAGCCTGCACATTCAAGAATTACCATTAGAATCCAAATATTAAGCTCATATCAATCCCAAGGGTTAGCACACATCATAAAAATCCATTAAAATTCATTGCCAATTGCCAATCTTTCAGGATCCGGAGAAATCAAATAATCCGGGAAAATCATGTAAACCGGGAAAATACCGTCGGGGCAGAATTTCGGAGAAATCTAACCCAGACGGATTCCTGCTACCAAAGCACTATTAGCCATATAAATCATTAACACGCTCGGAAAATCGAAGGATAGTCATTAATTTTACTCATTGGCAACAAGAAATAAGCATGAATGATCATTCCATCAATCCTATCATCGAAATATACAAAAGAATGCAACCAGACAGGAAATCTGGAAAACTCCGGATGGAACGGATTTTCGCGGACAGCGTAAATTACGCCGGGAATTAACCTCGTCCGCGGAATAAGCGGAAACTGGGAAAATCCGGGAGCAAGGAAATTCCGCGACGACCTCGGAAACCCAAAAAACGGCAAGACGTACACCAAAACTTGAGCGACCACGGGATCTCCACTACCTAAGCTCAAATGATCCTAAAACCGACGATAATCACCAACCTCAAGTATGCAAAGAATTCCAACCTCAAAAGCCCCCAAAGGAGAAATCCCCGTGCTAAGACAATGGTGCCCTAAATCGCGTGACCAGATTTCCGCCATTAAAACCAGAGCAAGCTTTAGGGTTAAAAATATCAGTTCATGATTTACCTAAAAGCCCTCTAATCCTCACAGGACGGGGAAGCCAACACAACGCGGGGCGAAAATCACTCAAGCACAAGAAACAATCATCGTTCTAGCCGAAACACCAGGGAAACCCTAATTTCGCATAATAACAGATTTCACGCCCAAAACAAGCAAGCAGTCGCACCCAGAACGCCGTCTAAAGGATAAATATGGAATCAAACGGACAAATGGAACTCATAGGGCACGAGGGATGGGCCCAAACAATAAATGGGTCCAACCCCGACTCAATAAATATGACATCAAAACCAAATCAAGGGCCGACCGCAAAATTAACAATACCCAATCACAAGAAAACCCCAAATCATCACGCAAGCAAAGGGAAGGGCAATAGATACACACCATGGATCAAAGCGAGCGAAAATCGAGCTCAGAAAGTCAGCCACGCGACAAACACGTCCCAGTAACGCGATACTGGCAGCAATACTCAAACAGTCCTCGCGCAAACAAACCCAAGATCAATTCTCAAAGCTCAATCGAAAGTTCTGAATCGCCAGAGCAGAAAACAAGGAAGCAATGAAGTTGGAATGAATCAGAAAATGCCCTAAATTCGCCCTTATACCCGTCTGAACCAAGGTACCTCAGCCATTAATGCGCGATAAGACCCTTCTGACAAGTCCGGAAACCCGAGCCCCAAGTGGAATTTCGGAGAATCCCAGAATGCGCGGAGACACAGATTTCGCGAAAAATGAAAACCGGGGAAATCAGGAAGATCGGAATTTTGGGAAAATCCGGGAAAATCCCCTGGACCGGGCAATCCCGGAGGCAAAAACCCGGAGTCGGAAATCCGGCAAGAGACGGACAAGGAACCAGGGCCGGAAAAATCCGCCAGAGAAAATCCCGGATCTAGGTGAAAACCCGGATTTGGCCCAAAACTCAATTTCAATCAATTCCAACCTCAAGGCAAGGGCAAAGCCAGCAAGACCAACATGTCAAGACCTCAAAATGATAAATCCATAAAATCAAAGGTCAAAGACACCAAAAGGAGGGTCCCCACTCCGTTGGCGTGTGTAAAGACGCACAACAAAAGTTATCCCATTGATGCAGATATGGGTACCTAAGCTTAGTATATTGAAGGACATAGTTGTAGGATCAACTCATGAGCCTAATAAACCACTCAATATTTCCCCCACATACAAGATAGTGAAAGGAATTGTTGATTTACAGGGGTTAGTGGATCCACTTTAGAAGAGAATTAGATAATTTCTCCAACAGTTTTATGAGAATGATATTGGCCTCTTACCAAATATTCTAGATAGAAATGGAGTTGTTGAGACATATTAACAATGGAGAGCTCAAATGGATATTATCATTGTTGTAGAGGCTACTTTAATTTGTGAGGGAGGTGATGTTAAGGAGTGAACCCACAAATACTAGTTTATAATTTCTGGGAGATCCTGATTTTTGTTAAAATCACATATTTTTATAAAATATAATAATTTAAGCCTTGAAAATTTTCATTTAAAGGATTCCAATTGAAAAGGTTTTGATCAAACCACCTTAGATCAAACCCCCTTGGACAGAACCAAGTTAGTTTTAAACCATACCTATAACGGAGTCTCCTTCACACCTATCAAAATGTTGATAAAAAACCACTTTTGATTTACCTTTTGGGGGATCAAATGAATTCATTTAAAATTTATTTTTTGTAGGTATGTAGTCCTTATTAGCTTCCTAAAAATAATAATTTTAAATAAATTTAATTTTATTATTATATTTATTTTTTATTTTTTGTGAGTGTAGGTTTTTCACCAAAAATCAAGCTCTTTGTTCTACACATGTGGAAAAATAGTAGATTATAAAAAAAAATTGAAAAATATGAGTACACCAGATATTGAAGTCCTTGATCCAGCAAGAAAAAAATTTGAATTTATTGCATACAAAAAAGTTATGTTGTATAGAGTCCGCTTGTGTGTGAATTGTAATTGGTTTGACTTTGAAACTTGATTAAGGAAAAAATATTCAATAAAACACTATGAAACCAAATGAAAGCACTATATATTGTAGTTAAAAATCTAAATTCAAAAAATTTAGAGTTTTATTCTTCATGGAAGAAAAATTATGTTGTATATGGTGAGCACCACTCCTTATAAATGGTGTTTACTCAAGAAAACTAGTTTCCAAAGGAGATGGAAAAAGAACTACAATTTGATTCCAAATTTTTTGAAAAACATATATTTAGAATCTATAGAAAAAAGTTTCACAAATCACTAGTTTGCAGCATCTTCAAATTCCTCAAGGTTTAGCCGCTATAGGTGCCTGAAAGTGAAGATTTGGTTTGAAAAAATCAGTTCAATGTCTAGTTTGGCCAAAAATTGTAAACCAGTATTGTGGGATCACCCTAAGATAGACATGTTGAAGAATACCATGTATAAATTGTCCATCACTAGTATATTTTTGGAGGAATTTGATAAATATGTAAATTAGGTAATGAGGAAGTATGACCCATACAAGAAAAAAAATGGATGAATTCATGGCATTCAATTGGCCATCTAAAGAGGATTATGAGGTCTAGGACCAAAAATTTAATTAGATACTTGACTTGTGAAGTATCTTGGTGAGGTGGATGTATTTTTGTAAATTTGCACAATCAACATCTCAAAAGGTTTTCAACAATGACAACAAAGTATTTTTATCTTCATACACAACAATGTTTTTGGTTTCATCTTCCAACTCAACTTTATTGGGTCAACATTATGAAGAATAAAGAAAAGGAGTGGCAAAGAATACAAATCTACATCAAAGGAACTTTTGGATAGACAATTGGTTACCAAGATTAAGTATAACTATTTTTTCCCTCAAAATATTCTATCCACGAGTTTACAAATGTGATCATATTTTGAAATGTATTTTTAAAATGTCAAATAAAAAAATGATATGTGTAATGACCCAAAGCTTGTTGCTCCCTTGTTTTATAAAAGGGAATTCAAGGTCATTTGCATGGGGATGATTGATCTCCTAGAGAATTTTGTAATGTAAGCACAAAGAATAGATAAGCACAAAGAATAGAAGTCAAGTTTTTTCTTACGTTAGTAAGTTTGTATTTTTTGCATTTTATGTTATAACAATAAGAGCATTTGAATATAAGAATTGGCATAATTATGATTCAGTTGTATCCTATTCTACACTTTACATGAATTATTAATGAAAATGATCAAGGATCTTTCATTTGATCTCCATTTTTTTCCCAATGGATGTATTATTTTATCAATGTTCTAATTCAAAGAATCGGTTAAATTAATTTTATAGAAGTATAGGTTAGAGTATTCGTGTGCAGGGATTTGGTAAGAAGAACCGATTTAGGATATTGAGTTCAATGTTGTAATTAGATATTTTAAAGCTCTGTAATTTTAGGATTGAGATGTTATTATAAATCATGATTTGTACTAAATTTAACTCCATACCCTACATTAAGGTATTTTTCTAGAATCTATCTAAAGTTACAAGTTCATGGATCTCTCACACTCTAAAAGAAAAAATACAAATATTCATTTCAAATGAAGTTTAATTCATGCAAGATTCACAAATTTTCATATTCTCTTTCTTTAGAATGTTAAATTTTATATAGGATTAGCCAAATCTTTGAAGTATTTCATCTGATAAGAAAAATATAAAAGAATATGTCTATTATTTATAATGTATGAGGTAAATTATCACACAATTATCTTAATTGAATTGTATGGGATCACCCTCTTGGGTTATGTAGAGCCCAAATTTTAGAGGAAAAGTTATTGCAATTTTCACCTATTCATTGGTCAATCCCTCCAAGTAGCTAACCATTAGAAGTGGCAAATCCATAGGTTATATGTGAGATTAGCTTGGTATTTAAAAAACACCAATAGATTGCTTAATTTGATGCTTGAATTCTTGCTTGAATGCTTGAAACCTACATCACAATGTTAGCTCCAAAACATAATATGAACACTTGTGGATCTTGACATGATGATATGATCTTGATTGATTTTGTAGATGCTTGATAAATCTACTCTTCAATTCTCTTGACAATAATATTTTCTCTAGTAAATTTTTCATTAATGCTAGATAATGTTGCTTAGATTTGAATTGATAAAACAACTATGAATTTATAGGTGTTTATCTAACTTCCCAAAAATTAGATTCCATAAGCCAACATTTGAAAATTGAATTCAAATTATTAAAATGCTACCAAAAAGATATTAAAAATTGGGTCTTGGCACTTAAGGAGGATTCGTTCACCCTTGGGAAAATGGGTCTTGGGACCTAAATCCAGGACAAACAATTTTCACGGTGTTTAAATTAATGTTAGCATTTGTTTAATGTCAATTACCCTTTGGAAACTAGGAATAATAAGGATTAAGAATGTATAATTTAGGAAATTAGAAGCTTAATGAATTCCAATTGGTTAAGGGGATGCAAGTGTACTATGTAAATGTAAGGGATTACATTTTTAAACATTACAATAATAATAAAACACCTATGCAAACAATTCAAGAGGAATGAAAACTTTCACCAAAACAAGACATGGAACTAAACAAGAAGTGAAATAGGAACATACAAATGTTATTTTCATAAAACCTCCTATTGTGATTATTTTTGATGATAAAGATGCAATTGCTAAACTTGATGAACAAGTGTACAATGAACTTAATATTTCTATGTCATAGAAAAATGCCCCCTTGTCATTTTGATGGCCTTTTAGGTCTTGTTTCACAGTGTTGGAACTATGTTGCTTTGATTTTATGTTGTAGCATGGCTTGAACATGCTTATTTAGGTATTAAAACTCAAATAAAGATGTCTTGTGAAGGATTTGTGAAGTGTTGTAAGACATTTCTACATTCTTCTAGACTCTATTTAATGCATGTCACCTAAAAACCACCTTTTTACTCATCAACAAGCCCTATTGTGAAGTATTGTAAAGTTGTGTAATCAACTTTCACGCTCTTCTAGGAATATTTTCACTATTTACACCCTTCTCATTCTTTATTTGGTTTCTTTATGCCCTCATAAGTTGTAATTAAGTGTATTTATTAATGTTTTTGAAAGAGGAAAAAATGTGTTTTACAGGGACCCAAAACCACAAAGCTTACAAACAAAAGAAATAAATCATCAAAGAACCTAGAAATAGAGAGGTTATAGAGAGGACATCATAATAACAAGGTAATAGCCACCGAAAAAATGCCAACAAGGGCCACAAAAAATACCCCAAAAAGACCAAACAAAAAATCAACAACTAAACTTGGGACTTTAAAATTTCCGTTGTCTCAGCTTCCATGTCGTTCATCTCCTGAATAGAGTATTTTTTTAATGTTATCCCAAAAAATAACATTAAATACAACATTTTTCCCAACATGTGTTCTTAGGTCCCAGGTGGGACCCATTCGCCATGGGTGGTGAATGAGTCTCCCTTGGCCCCAAATTCAAAATATTTCAATTTTCCTTTCAAGATTTTATTCAAAATCACTTAATGTTGGCATGTGATGAGGTGTGAACAGATACTAAGGCACAAGAATTGTATAAATAAGTGTTTTTCATCTCATTTTACATTTCCTACAATTTCCTAACACATTCAAGCAATTTCAAGCATTCTACATCATTAATTCAATCACTATTCAAGCTCTTTGAAGCTGCCATTGACTTTACTTCAGACTTGCATCATCAAGGGTTACATAAGTTGATAGCATTTGCATGTTATTAGTTTATCTTTCTCTTCCATTTCATTGTCTTTTCAAGGGTTTAATTACCAAAAGTGGGGTTTCACCAAGGCAAACCCCTATTCACTAACACTCAATCATTTTTCCCCTATTGCATGTTTGTTTGCAATCCTTTGCTTACATATTTGATAGGTTATTAGGTATTGAAGATTGATTTTCAAGTCAACTAGGTGCTACAAGTCAACTTGAGTCAAAATCAAGCTTGGAGAGAGTTATTTGTCATTTTTCTACAGGTTTGACTTCGTCAACCCGAAAAGCAGACATTTCTAGATCTGGTGTTGTAGAGTTGTCTCCTAATTTTTTAGAAATTTGGGAGAGGACCGATTCACCACCTATGGTGAATGAGTCCCACCTTAGGATTAGAAACTTGAGTTTTGTCATATGGGTATGTCTAAGGTATGGGGTTGACAACTTTTTTTAAACCCAAAATTGATGAAACGAAAAGGGTTTCTAGAGGTGATTCTCATCTTTCTACCAATATAAATTATTCTTTACTTTGAATTTAATAAATAATTATTATTCGTTTTCTATTTGAATTATGACTAAAGTCTTGATTGATAGGTTGATTGAAAAAAATCTATAGATTTCAAATGGTATCACATTT
>VDFB02271358.1:567544373-567635620 GCA_007258455.2 Sequoia sempervirens
ATATGGATATGCCATATTTGAAACATGTAATGTGGAGAAAATACTCTAAATGAATGCTGAATGTGCAAGAAAAATTAGAGGGGGGAGGTGAATTAGTTCTACCTTAAGACTTCAAAACCCTCACAAACATTCAGATCCACATCAAATCAACTTAGCCTCAATCTCTTAGAATGATTTATCATGAAATAAGATAGCAAAAAAAAATCAAGAAAACACCATACACAATGAAAACACTAGATTTATGCGGAAAAACCAAGAAGGAAAAAACCATTGTGAGGATTAGCTCACAATATAAAGTATTATCAACAATGAATATAATAGGGATCACTACCCAAAAGAAAGAATGGATCACTTCCAGAGTATAAGAGAAGATAGAGAAGAGTGTTATAATGATAAATCCATCACAATGCAATAGAAAAGTCCACAACAACATCAACAACACTGTCATAGTCTTACTGAAGATTGTAGACACCTTTTGCTCACTATATCTAGTAATCTAATACATGAAAGCTCACATTGCATTGCACAAATTTACACCTCACAACTCTGAAATTCACATTTTTTGCATCACACATCTATCTTTTCATCCCTCAACAACTCAGCTCATATTTATACCATCTTCAACCTTGAAACATTCTCCATGTTCGACTATGCACCTCTAACATGAAAATTCAAGTTAGTTTAGCAACAAAAAATTCTCATGGTGTAAATGAAAGAAGGTAGACCGCAACATACCTTAAGTAGGACCTAAATACATCCATACATGTCATTCCATGCTTCCACAAATACCAAATCAACTTCACAATTAGTGTAAACACACAAGGTTAGTCAAACTTGTATTAACACCATTAAAAATTTAAGTACATGCTTACTCAAATCCAAAGGAGAATTGAAGACAACACACCATTCTTGAAAATACTCAAGAATATTCCACAAAACCCATAAAAATTAAAAAATTACTTTAGAGCAACTTTCACTTGAAGAATGTACACACCCAATACACTCAAATAATTTTCTCATACAATGTAACTCAAGACATTGACTTCTAAAGCACCAAAACACAAAAAAAATAAAATGAAAAAAGATAAAACCACTATTAGAACCATTCTATGGAGAAATGTGTAGCAAAAACATTTCTCCTAGACACCTTTGCTTTACATAGTTCACGCATTGATGAACACACCTTCCTCTACATAATGATCCATCACACCAAATTTTGAATGCAACACATCTAAACACCCCTGATCAACATATCCAAACTACACAAGTAGATCTTCAACATAGAATAAATATAGAGCCAAACCAGAACACTACTCTACAACATAGAACACCATTGTAACACACTGTTTCCTCTTTTTATTCAAATTTTGTCAAAATTACTTGGAGACCAAGCACTAGAGACACATATTCAAAATCTTTGTCACTTCCTCATCACCACTAAGCTAAATTCAACATAGCAACTGAACCATACATCCATGTATAGAAGCTTATCAAAGAAACACTTGAGGTTGACATTAGTAGCTTACTAATGACAACATAATGAAACTAATCAAAGCATTGTTAGAGACTACATCAACTCAACATCAACTTCAATTTTGAAACATACTCATATAGTTGACACTAATGACAACACCAATTGAATATACTTGCAACAATCTCTCCCATTGTCATTGATGACAACACATGATGTGAAAAACCATAAAAAATAAACACAAAAGCTCTGATCCTCAATACTCTGCTCCATACCAGCTCATTATCTCTTTTTTCCCCTTACACAATTGACTCATTACTTTGTCTCGCATGACTCATTCTCCCTTTTTCTGAACTAAACATTTTTCACATTTCTCTCTCCCCCTTTGACATCAATGGTACATGTAAAAAATATTTGCATCTCCCACCCTCCCCCTTTGACTTTAATCATACAATTTATGACTACTCTGCATACTCCCCCTTAGGATCACACACCAAACTTGATGAGGTATACACCACTCAAAACCCACACAACACAAAAATAGATATCAAAACAAAATATCTAGGGAAAAAATAAATCAATTTCAATTACTTTCAAAAAATAAAATTATAGATTCAAATATTATAGTGCTATAGCCAAATGGGCCTAATTCATTATAAAAAAATCAACTCTAACAATAAAATATATTATTCAAAGCCATAATCTACACTAATGGAGCCACGTTAAAACCTTCACTCAACCCTTTTTATTTTACACCAATAACCTGTTGGTAACACAAGGGCAAACAACTGAGAGAGGGGGTAAATCAATTGTCCCAAAAATTTAAACTTATTAAACTTAATAATCCATTCTCAGATTTGACTGATATCAATGAAAGGATGAATCAACAACACATTAGAAGCACACATAACATCAAGTTTTTTATGTGGAAACTCTATTAGGGGAAAAACCACGATGGAGGTCAGTCCACAAGATTATACCCTATTAAAAGTATAAGAAGAATAAATGGGGAATGCACATGCATTTAGGCACATTGCGTAGAGCTCACTACTCAATTACAAAGGAAGACACACTATCTTATAGAAGGATCCAAATTACAACCATCCAAATTTTGAACTGACAAAATAGCATTTGCTAATACCTAATTACAGTTCTAGTTAAGCATATGAACACTTCTTCAATCTTCTTCACTCTTCTTCACACTCTGCTCTGCCTTCAAATGATTAGGACATTATTCGCATACACACACAAAATCACTCCCTTGCACACTTCAATTTGAATGAACAATCTCTCTTAAATATCTAAAACAAGAAATTAAATCGCTACAAGTCAACCACAAAGAAATAATAAAATGAATACAAATTGTTGGCCCAAAAAAATAGATAATTTTCAATGCGAATCAACCAAGGTTGGCCACAACATAGTGAGGACCCAAAATAACTCCAATTTCTCCTCAAAGATCCACAGCATGCTTCAACACCTTGTCGGCCAAGAACATGAAAAACATGAACACACTAGAGAAAATATTGGATCACGAGCACAACAATCAATGTGGACATGCAACACAAATAGAGCATAATCTAGAAACATCCAAAAGCTTCATGAATGACCAAAGAAGCATCCATAATAGCTAAACTAACTAAAATGACATAATCTTCATTCAGGAACACAAACTAAAGTAACAAGAAAACTATCAAGATACAAATCTTCATGCGAATCTATGGAACTCAACATGGATAAACTAGATATACACAAAAGGAAACCCTTTATTCCACAACCTCTAATCAACAACGTATGGAACTCACTAACAGATAGAACTTCACTTCACCACTAACAACCTACAACTCATCTCATTACAATTTTCTCAATATCTTCAACATATACAACTTGAAATGCAATAATGCTAATAGTGTCTACATCAATGACAACCACATACTAGCAACACAACCATAAAATCCAACATAACCACCATAGAATATCCTATAAAGTGAAACTTTCCCTTTTGTTTTGACAACAAAATTCTAGCCATTTGATTTTTTTCCCAGAAATATATTTTAAAGAAACTCACGTTTTAGTGGGGTAGCTTCCTAGAGCCATAACTTTTGACTCAAGTGTCTGATTTTCTATTATAATATATTGTTGGAAATCTCTTGATGAGATATACATCACCAACGTTATATAAAGATCATTTTGTCTATTTTTGAGCTTTTTCATGGCTTGTAAGGTTTTTAAATTTGAATTTGAAGCTACATTGGAGAAATTTCTCAGGACAAAAACCTTAATATCTTCCAAATGGTACAAGTTATTAAGATTATTCTTTTTCCATCAGAAATATTTTTTAGTTCCACTCCTTGGGGTAAATTTTTAAATCCATATTGGCCCATTTAGGTTGAATTACTAAAAATAGTAAGTGACCATTTTTTCACCTTTTTGGAATTTTGACTATCTTACACCCTTTAAGTTTTATCATGGGACTCAAAACAACTAAATAAAATATGGAAGCACATTTTTTTTGGTAGTGATACAAGATTACCCCTACACCACTTGATGCTCCTGCATCAAACACCTAAGGTAATTTGAAAAGTGACCCTATCACTTCTTAGGAGTTAGAGGGAAACAAAGATAGTTAACCTCATCCTCAAATAACCATGATGAATCTTCAAGAAGCCTTCCTTTCCATTTCACAAGTACTCTACATATTTTCTACGTCTTCTGCTTCTATGCACACAACTATCCAAAATTTCTTCTCTCTCCTCCATTTCTAAAGTAGGTGTTGGAATATTCCACTATGCTTCTATTGTTTCTTCACCAATTTCTCCTTCATGATATTCTATTAAATCTAAAATGTCAAACATAGGTGAACTATGAATTTCATCAGGTAACAATACCTCATATGCATTTCCTAAATCATGCTTCTTCAAGATCTTTCATGGTGCTAATTTCTTCATCTTTAACTTCTTGTATGTACCAAATGGAAACCTTTCCTTTTAAAAATGAGCCATGACTTCATCTCCTATGTGGAACTCTTTATACCTCCTTTTCTGATCTACCTTAGCCTTATACTATGAATTCATCTTATTGATATGTTTCTTCACCACTTCATGCAAATTCTTCAAGTGCTCAACAAAATCTTTAGCCTCAGCACTATTCTTCTCCCCCTTATCCATCTTCCTTAGTTCTTAAGTAGTTCTTGGAATACTCCATACACAATTTTGAATGGTGATTTACAAGTGCTCCTAAAAATAAAAGAATTTTTATAAGAAAATTCTACTTGTGCTAGAATCAAATCCCATCCCTTTCTTTTGTCTCCTACAAAGCATCTTAATAGGTTAGCCAAACTTCTATTCACCACATCTTATCTTTCATCTATCTGTGAATGGTGTGCAGAAGTAAACTTCAAATATGTCTTCAACTTCTTCCACAATGACCTCTACAAATAACCAACAAATTTAGTATCTCTGTCTAAAACTACACTCTTTGATAGAACAAGTAGTTTCACCACCTCTCTTAAAAATAATTCTGGAAAATTCAAACAACATCATTGATCTTATGACATGGAATGAAGTGTGCCATCTTAGAAAATCTATCCATCACCATAAATATGGAATCATTTTGTATTTGTGTCCTTGGATGATAGTGACAGGGTTGGATTGAGACAATCACAATCACAATGCTCTGAGTCCTTGCCTTGAGAACTCCTAAGGTGTCACTTCATCCACCATTCAATCTGTAGGTCCTCTACTAGTTTAGGTACCCTTGGTTCTTTGCCAACCCTATTATCAATTTCAGTTTGCTGCTCCCAAGCCGTTCTTGATGCTTTTCCTCTCTTTCTCCATCTAGCCCTTAATCCCTTTAAAGACTAGAAAATCTCTAAATCCTCATAACTTGCTTGTAGGGGTGTGAAAAAGCTTTCTTGACTTCAAAACGATCTAGGAATGGTCCTTGTCCAAGCTCAATACTCCTTTCTTCTATCGCTGCCACCATACCCTAGGTTAGGGTTTTAGGAGGGCTACTAGGATTAGGCCTCCTCACACAAGAAAAATGCTTATCACTCCTCTCCTTCACCTTATCAGGCCAAACTTGCTTCTGTCACCCTGACTCAAATTTGGAACACTTCAATATTTTTTTGGTTTTGGACCTTCTCAAGCTGTACATAGGGCTAACACAGATTTTGAGAAATTTAGGGCTTTTTAAGCCTTTCTTGGACACATAAAGGACTGTCTTCTTCCTTCAGCCACTAGATGACTTGGTGATGATTCTTGCCTCTTGTCAAACCTTTGTAAGGTCCCCTTCAACCTTTACACACCTTGGGTTTCCAATGGTTAGCCACCCCTGCACTTTGGAAACACTTTAACAGAGTCTTTCCTAACTGGGCATGGGCCTGCTCGCCTAGGAATTAGAATTTTTGCATGCTACTTTGCTCCCTACATTCTCCTAGTGCTAACCTATGTAAAAATATGGAGCTTAGACTCATTCCTTGTGTTCCCATACTTCTTGGTATGGGGGGAGTGCAGTCTAAGACCCCATTCAATTTATTTTACCAATCAAAACAAACAAATAAAAGAAACACAGTATTTACAAATGGAAAGAAAGCAATGGAAATGTTAGCTAAAATTCAAATACAAGTCTTCAGAGGGATTATATACATGCTAACCAATCAAAAAAAATCCTTGACTAATCCATTTAGCAGCAGATATGCGGCCAAGAACAATAAATTGAAACTTTTTACACAAAAATAACTATTTCTTGATTTTTCTCATAAAACTGCCATGCTCAAAATCCTCTAACCTCCTTAAAAGATCAAGAAAATATCTTTTATAATGCTTTGGAAATGTTTAGGTTTCCTTCTCCAAGCCTAAGAATGGCCAAAAGAATCATTTTGTAAAACACAATGTGCTTTGCAATTTTTACAAAAACTTAGGAATCAACCACAAAAAACGATTCCCACTTATTCAACTTTTAACCTAAGAGATAAAAGGTCCTCAAACACAATATAAAGGGTGTTAAAGACCTTACACAACAAAAATAAAAGGATTTTAAAACAAGACATAAAAAATATGCTTGCACATTGGCACCTTGGCAGGTGCTCTTGCACCATTCTCCCCTTGTCAGCACAAACACTAAGAAATGGAAAGAGGGATCATTTCTAGGTCAATTCCAAGTTTCTTAAATTGATATTTTTGTACCCATGTGGCCTTTGAGTCAGGCTTTCCCTTCCACTTGATAAGGTGCTCCATGTAGTCCTTCTTCCTTGTAGACTTTTGCACTCTGGACTCCAAAATCTGCTCTGCCTGAGGTTTCTCTTGATTTGGAAGGGGTATATTACTGATATCCTTAAATATTTCTTAACTTTTCTGAGCTTCATCACTTACTCTCCCCTTGTACTTTATCAAATCAACAACATTAAACACTAGAGATATACCCAAATCTCGTGGTAGTTCTACCTTGTATGCATTCTTCCCATACTTGGCTAACACCTTGCATGGTTCTACTCTTTTCATCTGCATTTTGGTTGAGATTCCATTCTGCATCCTTGATTTTTTAAGATGAACCATAACGTAATCACCTACTGTAAACTGCACATCTCTCCTTGACACATCAACTTTATCTTTCAATTTTTGTGTTGCTGTTGTAATTGTCTTCTTAACCTGCTCATGAATCTCCTTCATGGTCTGAGTGAAGTATTCTGCATGTCCACTCCTATTCTCCTAAGATCCAAGGTCTCTAAGTTCACAAACTCCTCTTGGGTGCATCCCATACACAACTTCAAATGGTCTTTTCCCTATAGTTCTATTAACACTGTCATTGTATGCATATTCAGCTTGAGAAATCACCATATCCCATGTCTATCCATATTCCTTTGTCAAGCACCTTAAAAGATTACCTAGCACTCTGTTAACCACCTTTGTTTGACCATTGGTTTGAGGATGGTAAGCTGATCCAAATGATAGATTTGTACCCAATCTACTCCATAATGTTTTCCAAAAATGGCTCATCAACTTCACATCCCTGTTTGATACAATGCTCAATGGAAATCCATGGATTCTTACAACTTCCCTAAAGAAAAGATGGGCAATGTAACTTGCATCATGTGTAGTTTTGCAAGGAATAAAATGACTCATCTTGTTGAATCTATCCACAACTACATAAATATTGTCAAATCCTGCCTTAGTCTTGGGGAGTCCTACCACAAAATCCATACTAACACACTCTCATGGTCTACTGGGAATGGGTAAAGGTTGATACAAACCTACATTGCTAGCTCCCCCTTTGGATTTCATGCAAACAACACACTATTATACATGTTTTCTAACATCTCTTGCTAACTTAGGCCAGTAATAAAACCTTTGTACTAGCTCTAAAGTTTTATTTATTCCAAAATGCCCACTAAGACTGCCATTGTGTTTCTCTTGGATCAGATTTTCCCTCATTGATCCTCTTGGGACACATAACAGATTACCCTTAAATAACAATCCATTTTGTAGAGTATACTCAACATATTGACTATGAAAGTGATTTTGAAAATATGAACATACCTTGTAGGCTTCTGAGAAATCTTCATCCTCACCATAGAGGTCTTTGAAACTCTCTAATCCAATGCTTTTCAGCTGTATCTCTTGGACTGTCAACATTCTCCTACTTAATGCATCTGCTACTTTGTTTTGTTGTCTCTTCTTGTGCTTAATGGTAAATATAAAGGCTTGGATATACTCCATCCATTTCAAATGTCTATTTCTTAGCTTCTCTTGGGTATTGATGTAACTGAGTGCCTGGTTATCTGTGAAGACCACAAACTCTTTGGGCAAAAAATAATGCCTCCACTTCCTAAGGGACTACACTAAAGCATAAAGTTCCAAATCATAGGTGGAGTATTTTTATTTGGCTTCATTGAGCTTTTCATTAAAAAAGGCTACTGGCCTACCTTCTTGACTAAGTACTCCTCCTACTGCTACTCCACTTGCATCACACTCAACTGTAAACAACTTATCAAAACTAGGCAATTTCAGGATAGGTTGTGTTGCCACTTCTAGTTTCAGCTTTTCAAACCCTTTATCTACCTCTAGAGTCCAATTAAACTCTATTTTCAGACCTCCCTTAATAGTATGTAGGACTGGTGCACATATACCACTAAAATTCCTAATGAATTTTCTATAAAACTGAGCTAAACCATGAAAACTTCTTACCTCCGTTGCTGTGGTTGGTGTAGGCCAGTTTAGAATGGCTTCCACCTTGCTTGGATCCATCTTCAATGTTCCTTGGGATACCACAAAGCCTAGATACACAAATTCTTGTTTGAAGAACTCACACTTCTCAAGGTTGATTGCTAACTATTCTTCTTGCAGCCTTTTGAGAACCATATCCACATGTTTCAAATGTTCTTCTGTCGTCTTACTAAAAATTAGTATATCATCAAGGTAGACTACTACAAAAACCCCTATGAAGTCCTTAATCACCTCATTCATTAATCTCATGAATGTGCTAGGGGCATTTGAGAGGCCAAATGGCATCACTTTCCACTCATACAAACCATCATTTTTCTTAAAAGTTGTCTTCCACTCATCACCGTCCTTAATTCTGATTTGGTGATACTTGCTCTTAAGATCCAAGTTGGTGAAGAATTTTGCACATCCAAGGAAATCCATTAAGTCTTCAATTCTAGGTATTGGGAATCTATACCTAATGGTGATCCTATTAATTGCTCTAGAATCAGTACAAAGTCTCCATTTACCTCCTTTTTTAATTGCCAAAACTACTGGGACTACACATGGGCTGATGCTCTTTTGAATTAGTCCTTGATTCAGCAATTCTTCCACTTGTCTAGCCACCTCTTGGTTCTGCTCAGGTGTAAGCTTGTATGCTTCTTTGTTAGGCAATGAAGCTCCATGTATAAAGTTAATTTGATGACTTATTGCTCTCTTTTGTGGTAGAGTTGTAGGTGTTCCATCACTCACTATGCTCTTGTAATTTTCTAGCAGCCTTTGAACTATTTCAGGGATGACTATCTTCTCAGCCTTTTCTTCCTCTTTGGACTGCATTAGGACCACATAACCTTCATTTCCTTGGTGTAGATCCTTGATGAACTCCTTGCCACTACTCAACATAATGTTAGGAACCTTTGACTGTCCCTCATCATCCTCAGTCAATGATTGCAGCTTGAAAGTTCTTCCATCCTTCTTGAATTCAATGGTGTTCTCCTTTCCATGAAATATAGCACCTCTGTCATATTGCCATGGCTTTCCAAGAAGAAGATGGCATGCATCCATGGGTAGTCCATCACAAATCATCTTGTCTTTGTAGCCTCCAATTGAGAATTCCACTATAACCTGCTCATTCACTAGAACACTCTGCCCTTTGTTCAACCATGTGACTTTGTAGGGATTGGTATGAGGTACCTTCTGCAATTTTAGCTTAGTTACTGCCTCCTCAGAGATGATATTATCTATAGAACTAGAATCTACAATGACCTTTCATACCTTTCCCAATATATTGCACCTTGCTCTAAACAAAGCTCTCCTTTGCTTGGGTTCTTCCTTGACCGGTTGTCTGATCAAAACCCTATTAAACATCAGATTTTCACCTACTTCTGATTCTATATGACTGATCTTAGGTGATTTGACACTCATGGTGTCCTCTTGTGCATAAGCTACTCTTTTCTCATTGCTAGATAAAGAAGCTTTCTCCAGGAATCTATAAGATGGATGACCTAGTTGATTACAATGATAACATTCATGGTGGCAAAGTAAGAGTTACTTCTGCCTGCTCCTCTTCCTCTGTTTGATCCTCCTTGAGGTTCTCTTCCTCTATGAAATCCTCCTCTTGAAGATGTTTCACCTCCATGCTCAGTAATCTTAGATTCTCCATGGTTGCTTTGATCATTACCTCTTCCTTGGTAACCTCCACACTATCCTCTTTGATCTCTGTCTCTGCCTCTGCCCTTAGAGGACTGATCATGCTTTCTTGTATTCCTCTCTTCAATCTTTATAACTAGCTGATAACATTGGTGGACTGTCTTGGGACTTAGTAAAGCCATCTCTTCCTGTATGTTCCACTTCAAGCCATTAAGGTACCTAGCCACTTTCAGGCTCTCATCTTTTGCCACATTTGATCTCAAGCAAAGCTTCTGAAACTCTTCAGTATAGGTGTTGACATCTTGATCTTCCTACCTTAAACTCTACCTCTTCTTGTGAAGTTGGATCACATAATCATCTGTCATATATGCTTCCTTCACCTTAGCAACCATTCCTTTCTAGGTTGATATGGGTTGTTTTCCTTCTTTCTCCCTTTCAGTCTGAATAAACTTCCACAATGTCAAAGTTGATCCTCTCAACCTTGATTTTGCAACCTTCACCTTCTGTGCTTCTATGATTCCATCACACTCAAAGTGATTCTCCATTCCATCTATCTAGTCCATGACCAAATTAGGATCCATATTTCCATGGAATAGTGGTATGCCCTCAAGTCCTTTGCCACTCAGGGCTTTTAATGCCTTCAAGAAAGGCTCCTCCTCCAAAACAGGGTCAAGCTCAAGGACTTTTTCCTCCTCTGTAACCTCTTCTTCCTTTGGCACTGTTCCTTCCAACCTTGCATTGTTCAATGCCTTCTCCAATTTCTCTATTCTTTCTTTCAGGGACTTGTTGTCCTCTTCTTGTTCTTCAACCCTCTTGGCTAACTATGCATTTGTCACCATGTTGGGAGTCTCACTTGACTCAACTTCAGACATATAAGCTACTTTCCCAAATCTTGAGTTGTGCTCTGATACCGATCTAATAGTGACAGGGTTGGATTGAGACAATCACAATCTCAATGATTTGAATCCTTTCCTTGAGAACTCCTAAGGTGTCACTTCATCCACCATTCAATCTATAGGTCCTTTGCTAGTTTAGGTACCCCTGGTTCTTTGCCAACCCTGCTATCAATTTTAGTTTGCTACTACCAAGCCGTTCTTGATGCTTTTCCTCTCTTTCTCCATCTAGCCCTTAATCCCTTTAAAGAATAGACAATCTCTAAATCCTCCTAACTTTCTTATAGGGGTGTACACAAGCTTTCTTGACTTCAAAAATATCTAGGAATGGTCCTTGTCCAAGCTCAAAACTCCTTTCTTCTATCACTGCCACCATACCCTAGGTTAGGGTTTTAGGAGGGCTACTAGGATTAGGCCTCCTCACACAAGAAAAATGCTTATCACTCCTCTCCTTCACCTTATTAGGCCAAACTTGCTTTTGTCACCCTAACTCAAATTTGGAACACTTCAAGATTTTTTTGGTTTTGGACCTTCTTAGGCCGTACACAGGGCTAACACAAATTTTGAGAAATTTAGGGCTTTTTAAGCCTTTCTTGGACACATAGAGGACTGTCTTCTTCCTTCAGCTACCAGATGACTTGGTGATGATTCCTACCTCTTGTAAAACCTTTTTAAGGTCCCCTGCAACCTTTACACACCTTGGGTTTCTAATGGTTCATCACCCCTGCACTTTGGAAACACTTTAACAGAGTCTTTCCTAACCGGACACGGGCCTACGCGCCTAGGAATTAGATTTTTTGCATGCTGCTCTACTCCCTACATTCTCCTAATGATAACATATGTACAAATATGGAGGTTAGACTCATTCCATATGTTCCCACACTTCTTGGTAGGGGGGAGTGCAGTCTAAGACCCCATTCAATTTATTTTACCAATCAAAACAAAGAAATAAAAGAAACACAATATTTACAAATGGAAAGAAAGCGATGTAAATGTTAACTAAAATTCCAATAAAAGTCTTCAGAGGGATTCTCTACATGCTAACCAATCAAAAAAATTCCTTGACTAATCCATTTAGCAGCAAGTACATGACCAAGAACAAAAAATTAGAACTTTTTACACAAAAATCACTGTTTCTTGATTTTTCTCATAAAACTGCCATGCTTAAAATCCTCTAACCTCCTTCAAAGGTTGATAAAATATCTTTTACAATGCTTTGGAAATTTTTAGGTTTCCTTCTCCAAGCCTAAGAACAGCCAAAAGCATCATGTTGTAAAACACAGTGTGTTTTGCAATTTTTACAAAAACTTAGGAATCAACCACAAAAGAGGATTCCCACTTATTAAACTTTTAACCTAAGAACCAAAAGGTCCTCAAACATAATATAAAGGGTGTTAAAGACCTTATACAACAAAAATAAAAGGATTTTAAAACAAGACATAAAAAATATGCTTGCACATTGGCACCTTGGCAGGTGCTCCTGCACCATTGGAAATATGAGAACAAGATCCACACTAATTTCCTCCCATCCCCTCTTAGGTACAGGTGATGGATGATACAATGTAGTATTATGAATTGTTCCTTTTTCCATCTAATTTACTCTACAAATCTAAACAAACTTCTTCACATCCTGCTATAACTATGGCCAATAGTAACACTCACAAACAATAGCAATGGTCTTTTTTCAACCAAATTATCCAACTAATCTTCCACTATGTTCCTCATTGATCAAGTTCTCTCTCATGGAACTCCTTGAAATGCACAACTAATTCCCTCAAAAAACATACCATCTTGGATTGTATAATCCAACCATATTTTCCCATTCAAAGTTATATGCTCCATGAAAGCTCTCCAAGCCTCTACAAAATAAGAATCCTTTGGATACAAGATCTTGAGTTCATTGAAACCAATAACTTCAATCTACATTTCTGTTAACAAATTTTTCCTCCTACTTAATACATAAACAACTCTATTAGATCTTCCACTCCTATGCTTCAAAATAAATGTATAACTTTGCAAAAATTCAACACATTTAAAATATCTTTGATTCAACTTCCCTTAACTATTAAAATATTTTAAAGCTTGGTGATCAGTAAATAAACTCTTTTAGAAAAAAAATGTCTCTATTTCTTCAAAGCTTGAACTATAGAATAAAACTCTTGATCATAAACAAAATACTTATTGTTTACATCATTTAACTTTTCACTAAAATAAGCAATGGGTTTACCTTCTTAACTCAAAACAGCTCGATTAGCATTTCCACTAGCATCACAATCTACCTAAAATGCCTTGTTGAAATTTGGAACTACCAAAATAGATCACTCTACAAATTTCTTCTTTAACATATCAAAACTTTTTTCTGGTCCTATAGTTCACTTAAACTCTTTTCTACCCTCTCTCATTATTTCAATTAGAGGTGCACAAATACTACTAAAACCTTTGATAAGATTTATATAAAAACTAGTCAAACTGTGAAAAGATCTCACCTTTTTAGAACTCCTTGGTGTAGGCCATTCAGCAATAGTTTTCACCTTCTTTGGATCCATCACCAACTCTCTCTTCACAAAACTCTACTTCTTCAAATTGATCAACAATTTCTTGTCTCTTAGATTCTCAAAATAATTTCTAATATGCATGAAATTATCCTCTAATTTCTTGCTAAAAATTAAAATTTCATCCAAATAAACAATGAAAAATTTACCCAGAAACTCTTTCAACACCTCGTTCATGAGCCACATGAATGTGCTTGATGCATTGGTTAGCCCAAAAGGTATGAATAACTACTCGAACAATCCCTCTTTGGTTTTGAAGGTTGTATTCTATTCATCTCCTTCTCTAATTTGTATTTGGGCATAACCACTCTTCATATGTATCTTCATGAAGCAATCAATTCTATTCAAATAATCCATGATGTCATCCATCCTTGGAAAGGGAACCTATACTTTATGGTGATCTTGTTGATGGCTCGAGAGTCTATACACATCCTCCATTCTCCATCTTTCTTTGGTGCTAGTACTAAAGGTACTACACATAGACTCAAACTTTCTTGAATCAATCCATTTTGCAACAACTCTTGTACTTGTCTGTTGAACTCTTCATTCTCTACTGGATTCATTCGATGTGTTTCCTTATTTGGAAAAATTCCTCTAAGAATTAGATCCATCTGATGGCTAATCTTCCTTAGTATCTAGGTAAACCTTTAGGTATGTTATTAGAAATAATATCCTAAAACTCATTTAAAAAATCTAAAACATCTATAGGTACCTCATTAATATCTTATTTATCAACTCTAGGGATTAATGAAAAAAATTATGCTCATTTCTCATAACTTTTAGAAACATTTTTCCATCGACCAAATAAATTCTTTCAATATTGCATACATTTTTCTTCTTCCTTCTTCAAGGGTTTCAACTTATGAAAAACACCATCCTTTATCAAGGAATAGGTGTTATCATGTCCATCATGCATCACTCATGATCAAACTACGATGATTTTTCTAGAACATGTGAAAAACATCCATAGTTATATTATGACACAAAACCTCATCCTTATAGTTACCAATCTTAAACTTCACCAGACATTACTCATTAACCTATTCCCTATGGTACTTCTACAACTATGCGATCCGGTATGGTTTTGGATTCTTTCTCCTCTCCAACTATAATTTAGTGAACGTTTCTTTAAAAAAAATATTATCAGTTCTACCTTCATTAATGATAACATTACAAACTTTACCTTCACACTTGCATCGAGTGCAAAACAAGTTCTTTCTTTGATCAAGTTCCTTCTCACTTAGCTAGGCTCTTCTGACAACAAGGGAATCTCCTCTTTCAACATCTTCAGAATGTGAAGACTAAGCATCTTCATCCACATGGGTAACTTAGGCATTACCTAAAAGTCTTATAGTTGTCCTCCCTTGATGTTGAGGACACTCATAGGTTCTATGTCCTTCTCTACATTAAAAATAGGTTCCATGGAAGCCTCCTCTTTCTAGTCCTCATCCAAATATTGATCTTGCTCTTTGGTCTCCATTATTCTAATCATGACAATGATATGAGCGTGAGTGCAGGATCATGGGGGTCCAAAAAGTGACGATATGACAAAAAAGTGGATGACATCTTTTTTTATCTCAATTTGATGAAACAAAAAGGGTTTATTGAGAAAATTATCAGCCTTCCAAAAATATAAGATATGCCTTATTTGGAATTAAATATATAATTTTTGTTAATTCTCTACATACATTTTGACTAAAGTCTTGATTGATCGCTTGATTGAAAAACATCTATAATTCTTAAACGATTCCACACTTTTTGAATCCAAAAGATGTGACACACTCTATGCTTCCAATAATATAGGATATAAAAAAGAAAACTTAAATTTCATAAATTTTTGACCAAGTTATGGTGGTCAAACAAACAAGTTTTAATATTTAAAAAAAAAATTAATAAAAATTTCATAACTAATTATTTACTTGCAAAAAAATTAGAAAAAAGTTGTGGCACATCCAAGAATGTGTCCTTTACTTATATTGAAAGTTTCAATATATGTGTGTGTGTATGTGTGTGCTTAGGTTGGTTAGACATACACCTACTTTTTATTTTTTCTTGAAAATTTAAATTACTACTACAATGAAATTTCAAATTTTCACCAAATAGATATACTTTTTTCTAAAAAAGGAATAGTATCTTAGAAAATAAATTCAATTTGTTAAAAAAAATTGTTCTTACATATTTTTCAAATTATCTTAATAACTTATTCAAATTTTTATGCCAAGTTGCCTAACTCTTTTTTTTTTTTTGAATTTTCATTACCACTTAAGGGCCTAGTTTGGACCCCCGTGATCCTGCACTAACCCATGAGTTATATATTTTATAATTCTAGTTGGTACTTGTGGAGATGGAAAAATTAACCCTTCTATTTTTTCTTGTTTTGTCCCTCCTTGTGCTTATTTGGCTTGATTTCACTTTGATTTAATGTTGCAATGTGATCCACACATTCACATTAGATATTGAATCTTTATGAATCATTAAGCCTTTATGATGTCTTGTAAAGGTGTTGTGAAGTGTTGTGGCACATTTTCACTCTTTTATAGACTATTCTTATTATAATTCACCTACATACACCATTTTTATCACTTTTCTAGTCTTATTTTAAAGTGTTGTATAGTCTTGTAACAAACTTTCATGCTTTTCTAGAGTTTTCATCAACAAATACACCTTTCTTATGCTTTATTTGGCCCCTTTATGCACTTACAAGCCTTAATTAAGTATATTTTCGAATATAAACATAACAAACATCATTTAAGGAAAATTAATTTCCAACACTCATTCACATGCCTTGAGTGGAACCCATTCGCCGCTAGGGGAAAATGAATCCCTCTTGGCAAAACAATAAAAATAAATTCAAATTACTGGTGGGTTTTTATTCCTTAAGGCCTAAGGTTGGCCTATGATGTATTTTTGAGAAATTGGGTAATAATTGTTTATAAATACATTATTTTCTATTAATTTTACCCCCCATCAACATAATTCATTCATGCATTATAATATTCAAGCATTCTATCATTTTCATCATTCAATCAAGCATTCAAGCATCTTGGAGCAACATATCTTCAAAGTTCAACATAAAGGGTTTGGTGAGTTTTATGACATTGCATGTTATTTGTTCACCATTCCCTCTCTATTTCATTTCATTATAAAGGGTTTGATTACCAAATTGGGGTTTGACAAAGGAAAACCCCTATACTCTAACCGTTAACCCTTTTTCCCCTCTTTGCATGTGTGTTTGTAGGTCTTTGAGGAAGATTTGTTAGAGATAAAGGTGTCAAAATGGTGTTGTAAAGTAATCAAAGTCATCAAATTCAATATAACCCTATTTGAAGCTTGGAGAGCATTTTCCTGTTAGATTTTCTAGATTTAGATCTAACAAGCTGTTAGGTACAGAAGTGCAGACTAGGACCTACAAAATTAACCTTTGAATTTTAAGAAATTTTCAAGTGGAATAATTCACCAACTATGGTGAATGAGTCCCACTTTCAGGCTATAAAAAGTGTTTTTTGAAGTTTATGTTCCTGACATCCTGAAACTTGTTTCGATAGTTTTCACCAAAAACATAACTAATTCGCCATCTATGGCGAATGAGTCTTAGTGGGATTCAACACTAATCTCTGTAACATTCTAGAAATTTTTAACAATAACTTTTAGCCTCTAGGTGCACCTCAATCAATTTCATTAAGTTTTTTTCTTGTTTGTTCATGTTTTTAGTTCCATTTTGCATACAACATTGTGTTTTCAAAGACTTTGCATTTCTTAGTTTGCATTCAATTAGTGATCTATTTTATCATTCCTTTGCATTTATATCATCTCATCCATGCATATTACATCCATATCACATTAACTTTGAATCTTTAGATTGCATTTTGGTCCATCTTTCTCCTTTTAGGTGAAAACCCTAAAAGTGCAAGAAAGACCCTTGGGTGCCAAAATCTTTGTTTACATTTTGGTGAACACAACTTTAGAACATTTTCACTTCTGATTTCAACTGTATTTACATTCTAGGGCTAGATTGCATCAACATTTCATTAGGTTTTGCATTGTTTTGCATCTTAGGGTTTTCAAAATTGCATTAGTGAAAAGATCATATAGCTTTCATTTTTACATTTCCAATCATTTACAAACACTGAAATTCTACATTTGTATCATAGTTATACATAGAAAAATCTAAAAATAACACAAATTATCTTAAATTTTTTGGTTTTTTTTTTTAAATCATCCCTGTACTCATTCACCACCCTGGGTGAATTAGTCTAGTTGCACATTTTGCACTACACTTTCTAGCATTTTCTGGGCATTTCAGTTTTTTGTTATTGTATTCTATCATACTTTCTAGTTTTGTTGTTTTCTTCTCTTTCTTTCATTTAGTTTACTTTCATTCATTTTCATCATGGATTTTTTCTTTAATAATTTTTGGATGTCATTAAAATCTTTAGTGGACATGTTAAATTATGCCTTTGCAACTGATCCTAATGACCTTGAGCTTCCACATGCTCCTTCAACTCCTCATGAATGTCCGCATGTTGTTGAAATCATTGGAGAAGATGATGATAGCATGAATAAGTTCTTAAATGAATGCCTTGACAACCTTGAAGCCAATGCATCCTTTTATCCATCCATGAAACAATCAGACCTTCCTACTATATCACCTCCTGATATGTTTGGGTATTTAAATCCTTAAACAAATGAACGACCTAAGTTCCCTCCAATAGGTGGACCTAGTTCTTCTACACAACCAACTCCTCAACCATTCTATGATCACAAAGTCACTAGTACTCCAATTAACCTTGAAGAGACATATGGAAAAGGTTTTTCCATCTTAGCAAAACAAGGATGTGACACAACAATTGAACATTACATTCATCAAATTTTAAAACAAAATTAAAAAGATGAAAACACAACTAGGTTAGGGTATCAAGACCCCCCTCATGACAACAAGCCTCCTTCCGAATATTGGAGACATCATGATAATGGCATGGTAATATTTGATTCCCCTCTTGATTTGAATGTTCTCCTTCCATGTGAACAATCCTTACATGATTCCAATGAAAAGGATGATAGGATCCTCATGGGTCCTCTTCCTCCTTCAATTCATGGAAAAGGTGAATTTAGTAAATGCAAACGACCTTACAAATTGATAAAACTAAAGTTTCCTCTTCATCCACCACCTAAATGTGAAAGGAAATTGCAAATACTTTTAAATAGAGGTCTCATCCTATTACCACCTATGAATAGTCTGGTAATAGGTCCTAAAGATTCCATTGTACCCTATTGTAAATACCATCGTGTTCTTGGACACCACACTAATGAGTGTCAGACATTGAAGGAAATACTGAGTAAGTACTACTTCAACGAAACCAAGTACTATCCTATCATCCCATAGTAAACTTTCGCACACCTCATCATGCAATAGTTGTACAATATTCCATTCTCACTATTGCTTGACCTTTTCCATCACCTATCTCAGTTCATTCTTTCCTTTCACTCAGTGGGGGCATGAATTTGTTAGCCTTATCCTAGTAATGCAATTGTACTTATCCCCTCGCTATGTTTTTCACCTTATGCTTAACCTAACTGAGATTGGGAGGTGGATGAATTGCTTGATGGCTAACTTGCATATGCCTTACTAGTCTTTTGCATTTTAGTTTCTTTTTATTTTGAGTTTTCATGTGCGTATTGTGTTCCCCCATGATGTGATGTTTTATGTTCTCTCTCTCTTTGTGCACTTCTTCTATTTGTACCTTCATTCTTCTATATGTCTTACTTTGCTTTCACTTTTTCTTTTTTACTTTTTTTTTGTTTTTTCCTTTTGGGGATGATGCAAAGCATTGAGATTCCTGATGTCTCTTCCATGCTAACCCAAAAGATCTTTTTATTTTCTTTTTTGCTTTTGCTTTTATTTTCCTTTTGGGGATAACGCAAGGCATTGAGACCGGAATGTATCTCTGATGTTGACCCAAAATATTTTTCATTTTCATTTTCTCTTTTTTTTTCCTTTGGGGACAATGCAAACCATTGAGACATCCTATGTCTCTTCCATGTTGACCCAAAAGATCTTTTTATTTTCTTTTTCTATTTCACTTTTGTTTTCCTTTTGGGGATGACACAAGGCATTGAGACCAAAATGTATCTCTCATGTTGACCCAAAAGCTTTTTCATTTTCATTTACTTGTGTTTTCCCTTTGGTGATGATGCAAACCACTGAGACATCATATGTCTCTTCCATGTTGACCCAAAACAGATTTTCCAGTTCTATGTGTATTTGGGGAAGGGTTATAGTTTTGAGCTCTTTAATCAAAACATTTCAGCAACAAACATATTGACCCTGAATCCATAGATCCCTTATGTGTTTGGTGTGTTCCTTTTTGGGGAAAACCCCTCTTTCTTTTATTCCTAAATTTCATTTGCATGACATAGCCTTACTCAGAAATGGATGACTTGGCATAGGGGTTTTCCAAGTTGGCTCTCATGTCTTGTTTTTTTTATATTTTTCATTTGCTACTTTAAAGTAATTGCTCACAAAATTATGTGTAGAAATTCCTTTAAAGTGGGGGCATACATTGGCATAATTCATTTTTCATTTTTCTTCTTTTTGGTTCTTAGTGCAGCCTTCTTGTTCCATACAATGCATTTTTCACTTTGTGGATGACATTGGGTATAGTTTCCTTCATGAGTGTGATCTCTCTTAGCATATTACATTCCTCTTAGTGGCTTGATGTGATGCACTACATCCCCTAAGTTGTGAATTTTATATTCTTTGATTGGTCCTCTCTTGGAGACATTAGACACAATACTCCCTAAGTTATATACCTCAAATGAACTAAGCAAGACTCCTTTGAACATTTGTTGCATTTTTCATTTACATGGCCACCTTGCATAACACAACTTGCATTCCTATGGTGCCTTTCCATTTCTTTGAGAGTTCTAAGAATATGAAGCTTTACTTGTCTCATGAAGCTCAAAATGATATTTTCCTTTGTGGCACCTTATTAAAGTTATCAAGAGGCATAACTTTAGTATGGTTGAGTAGGAAGCCCATTTCAAGGCATGAATTTTCCCCATAGCCACTTGTGTGTTTGTGAGTACATACCAATCATGATTTTATGTTTCTCACCTTTTGGGCTTTCTCACCTAGTAGACAACCATGAGTTTTGTCACCCTAGACTGAGTATGCATTTTCTTTTCAAACATACAAGCCTAGATCTAATCCACACTGAGCTAGACAAACGATCAAAGCTTGATCTAAATTTTTCTTCTCTCTTTCATTCTTTCTCATCATTTTCATGTGTGTTACTTCATGCTTATGATTGGTTTTCCATGGGATCTTGATCTTGGGGGCTTGATCATACCTCTTGACTATTGTTGTCTCATCTCACCAAGCATTAATATGTTTATACCCCTCTTGATTGCATGTTCAGACTAATTTAGTGTGAGTTTGAAGTAAGTTCATCCCCTCACTAAAAGTGGGGGCTAAATATGGACATGGAAAAAGTAACCCTTTTAATTTTTCTTGTTTTTCCCTCCTTGTGCTAATTTGGCTTGATTTCACCTTGATTTAATGTTACAATGTAACCCACACATTCACATTAGGCATTGAATCATTATGAATGATTATGACTTTATGATGTGTTGTAAAGGTGTTGTGAAGTGTTGTGACACATTTTCCCACTTTTCTAGAATCTTCTTATTATAATTTACATACATACCCCATTTTTATCACTTATCAAGTCTTATTTTAAAGTATTGTAGAGTCTTGTAACAAAATTTCATGCTTTTCTAGACTTGTCATCAACAAATACATCTTTCTTATGCTTTATTTGGCCCCTTTATGCACTTACAAGCCTTAATTAAGTGTATTTTTTAATATTAAATTGACAAACATCATTTAAGACAACTTAATTTCCAACACCCATTCACATGCCTTGAGTGGTACCCATTCCACACTAGGGGCGAATGAGTCCCTCTTGGAACAAAAATAAAAATAAATTCAAATTATTGGTGGGTTTTTATTCCTTAAGACCTAAGATTGGCTTGTGATGTATTTTCATGAAATTAGGGTATAATTGTCTATAAATACATGATCTTATCCAAGTCCGGCTTGACAGGGCCTTGATCTCGGATAACTATTTGAAGGATTTTTTCTCCTTAAATGCTCTCCCTAGAATTGGCTCAGATCATTTCCCTATAAGCTTTGTGGTTGATTCAATGTTAGGTAAGAGAAATTTCCCCTTTAGTTTTTTAAAAATGTGGTTGTCTCACCCTAATATCTTTAATTGCATTCAAGAGTGATTGAGTATAAATTTTAGTAGGACAACTATGTTTAGAGTTGCTAAGAAGCTTGGTGAGGTCAAAACCTAGAACAAGGAAGTTTTTGGGGATATCTTTGAGTCTAAAGTTGTTATTCAACATGATTTAAGGAATATTCAGGACAAAATTTAGAAGGAAGGTTATGTTGGAGATTCCCTCTCTAAGGAAAATGAAATTCTTTCAAAATACCATGGCATTATTTCAAAAGAAGAGGAATATTGGAAACATAGATCTAGATTTGTGTGGCTTTTAGCTGGGGATAAGAACACTATTTTTTCCATGTTTACAACTATGAAACATAGGGATTCCAATCGCATAACCCATATTATGAAGAATGGGGTTAAAATTGGGGAGGATGAGATTAGGAATGAGGCTATCATGTTTTTTGCTAACCTTATATCTTTGGAAGAGGGGTTGGATGGGAATGCTCAACATACTCTTACTGAGGCTATCCCTAACATTTTGAATGAGCATCAAAATTGAATATTGATGAATATTCCCTCACAAGAAGAGGTTAGGAAGGTTGTTTTCTCCTCTGAAGGGAATAAGGCCCCTAGCCCAGATGGGTTCCCTATGTTCTTTTTCTAGGTTTTTTGGGAAATTGTCACTGATGATGTGATCAGTCTTGTTAAGGAATTTTTTGAAGCTAGGAGATTGTTGAAAGAGATTAATGCCACTCTTATTGTTCTCATTCCTAAGTTCCCTAGAGTTGATGCTTTTGATTCCTTTTTCCCAATCAAATTATGCAACTTTTTCTACAAAATCATCTCTAAAGTAGTTACTTCTAGGCTTCTTGGGATTCTCCTGCTATTGATATCTGCCCAATAGAGTGGTTTTGTTTCGGGTAGACAAATTTTGGACTTGATTATTATGGTTCATGATAATATCCACTCTTTAGAAGCTTCGAAAAACTAAGGCCTTTTGCTCAAGTTGGATATTTCTAAGGCCTATCATAGGGTGGAATGGGAATTTTTGATCAAAGTCTTAAAATATTTTGGGTTTTCTAAAAGATTCTTGGATATGATACAAGAATTGATCTCTACCACCAGTACTTTGGTTATCATCAATGGCTCTCCTTACAATTTTTTTAAGGTGTTGAGAGGAGTTAGACAAGGTGATCCTATGTCTCCTATTCTCTTTACCCTCATGGTAGAAGGATTGGGAAGGATTTTTCATTAAAAAGTGATGGAAGGTAGTCTAAAAGGGTTAAAACTATATTCGGCAAACCTGGCCTATTCGCACCAGCCATTTATGGATGACACAATGCTTATGGGAAGCTCAACTATTAGAGAATCCAGAGCAATAAATACCTATCTTGTGCTTTATGATGAATGATCAGGGAAAAAATTAACAGCACGAAAAGTTCTCTCTACTTTTTTAATACACCTTAGTATAGATAGAGGATGATAGCAAACATCTTAGGCTATGGTGTGAATTCTATTCCTTCCACTTACTTGGGTCTTCCTTTGGGGTCCAAACCTCCAGATTCATATTGGATTTCTCTTGTCGATAGGTTTAATTAGAAGTTGGATAGCTAGAAAGGGGCCCTCCTAAGTTAAGCTGGTAGAATTTTGTTACTTAAGGCCTCTCTTCAGAATTTTCCTATTTATTCCCTTAGTTTGTTTAAGATTCCTACCAAATTTTTTGAGATCATCGAAAAGATCCAAAAATGTTTCCTTTGATTAGGGGTTTAGGAGAAGAAGAGGATTTCATTGGTTACTTGGGAGAGTGTGTGTAGACCTAAGAAGCATGGGGGTCTTGGCTTGAGGAACATTAGAGTGTTTAATAAATCCATTTTGGTGAAGCAGGTTTGGAGAACTTTTGTGGATACTTGTGAATGTAATACTATCTAGCACAGTAAATATTTACGGGGGGATATGTACAGGATCATGATGGGCCAAAAAGTGGTGATATGATGGGTATGTGTAAGGTATGTGGTTGATGACTTTTTTTTACCCAAAATTGATGAAATGAAAAGGGTTTTTAAAGGAGATTCTCAACTTTCCACCAATATAAATTATTCTTTACTTTGAATTTAATAAATAATTATTATTTATTTTCTATTTGAATTACGACTAAAGTCTTGATTGATAGGTGATTGAAAAACATCTAAAGCAAATGGTACACATTTTTCAATTAAAACACGCACCACATTCTATGCTTCATACTATAGGATTAAAAATGAATTTCATGAAGTTTTGACCAAGTTAAGGTGAGAAAATGCTTTCATATTTTTAAAAGTTGTAATAAAAAAAAGCATAATTATTTATTTACTCAAAAAAATTAGAAAAAAATGCATCACATTAGGACATGAGTCCTCTACTTATATCTAAATAATTATAAAATAATATTATCATTTTATCGTGGTTAGGGTGGTTAGACAAACACCTAATTCTTATTTTTCCTTGAAATTTAAGTACTATTGCATTGAAATTTCAAATTTTCACCAAATAGATTTATTTATTTTTAAATAAACCTAGTAGTGTAGAAACTGCATTCAATTTGCTATAGATTCTATTCTTACATATTTTTAAAATAATATAGATAACTTATTCAATTTTTTATGTCAAGTTGCCTAACTCTATTTTTTTTTAATTTTTTGCCACTTATGGGCCTATGTTTTCCATGATGATCCTACACATACCTAGGGGGTTGAATCTTTTAAAGAATTTCTTAATTCTCAGAATCTCCCCATTGGATCATGCCTCTAGAACAGTGTCATTAAGGCCAGGAACCTTGCTGGTAAAGATGCTTGTTGGAAACTTGGAGATGGCAAGAATATCCAGTTCTCAGAAGATTTGTGGATTTTTAATGATCATCTACGTAACATCCTGATCTATAGGAATTATATGGAGGACTGTCAATCTAGGTTTGGTTTCTTGGTCAAGGATTACTAGAGGAATAATCAATGGGTTGATATTTCTTCCATTAGCCTAGATATCTAGCCTTTGCAAGTTCTTAATTCTATCGTGCTCAGGTCATAGGGGTAGGAGGACTCTTTGGTCTAGAATTTGTCCTCCTTAGGGTCTTACTCTATTTCTTCAATTTTGGCATCTTGTTACTCTTGTTTCCATTACCCTATCTGGGCAAAGGTGTAGGTGCACAACCTTATTTTGAAAGTTAATATTTTTTCTTGGATTCTCCTTCAAAAAAAACTATTGACTAATGATAATATTTGTAAGTGTGGTTTATCCTTTCCTAATAGGTGTTACATGTGCTATGCATAGGTGGAGACTTCATCACATCTTTTTCTCCTCTATCCTTTTGCTTATGCTATTTGACACAGGATTTTACAATTGTGGGATATCAGCTCAGTTTTTCTCAAAACTATCCTAGATTTTTACAACCAGTGGAAGGCCCTTTCAAACAATCAGGTGTTGAATATGATTTGGAACTATATCTTCCCTTTCCTTGCTAGGGGTTTCTAGAAAGAATGTAATAATAGAGTCTTCAGGGATGTGGCTCTTTCGGAGGAAGTTGTTTTTGGCAAGATTTTTAGAGCTGTGAGATAAAACTTTAATTTGCTAAATAACAAGAATGAAGGTAAAGGTAAGGTTAGATTTCAAGAGTATGAGATTAGAGTGGCTGAAGCTTGGAAGGTTAATGTGGACATGTCCAATCTTTCCAAGCTTACTAAGGGACCTAGAGATGGCATCTATTGGAGCCTCCCACCTTTTGGTTGGGTTAAAATCAATTTTCATTGGGTGGCCAAGGGAAACCCTAGTCTTGTTAGGTGTGGTGGTGTGATAAGGGATGATAATGGTTGCTTCATTGTGGTGGTGGTGTTTGCCTTAGGCACTCATACCAACCACATGGCTGAAGCTATTAGAGTGTTTATGGTCTTGAAGATGGATAGCTAGCTGAATTTCAAAAATGTTTGTATTGAAAGGGATTCAAATAATATAATCCAATGTTTAAAAGGCCTCTAAAAACCCTCATGGTCCATTGAGAATTGGATAGACCTTTCAAAGGAAATTATTAATAATTTTGAGAAAAGTTATATCTAACATGGTTTTAGGGAAATAAATATGGTGGTAGATTTTCTTTCCAATAAGGGAGTTAAAACAAAGGAAAAGATGAGCTGGCAAATGGGTGATGAGTTGGAGGTTGATGTCACAGCCCTAATCACATATGACTATATTCGCAGGAAGGTACAATTCTCCATTCTAATGAATGATGGTTAAGTGTCCTTTCTTTCAGTTTTAGGACTGTGATTTTATCATCACTCATCGTTGCCCAAAGTGTAATTATTATATTTCCCATTTGAGTGATGTGAGATTCTCATTCTTTTCTGGGTACTTTGATCATTTGATTATTTGGGTTTCTTGAGTTTTTTGTTCTTTCCTTCAAGACTACCAACATGGGTGGTGAGAGTCGTAGGGTGGAGCTGACAGATTGTGAAGACTTAAGGAACAATTCAAAGCTCTAAGAGTTACTAGAGAAGGGCAATATTACTATCTTCATTGAGAAACTCCATGGCTAGGATCCGAATGTTACTAGGGTATTTTCCAAGGGCTAGAAGGATGGTGAGATCAAATTGTTTCATAGAAAAGTGGTTATTAATGAGCAGTTATTTGTTGAGGTAACAAGCCTTTTTATGGAAGGTATTAAGTTCTATAAGGATAGAAAAATTTCTAAACAGGAAATCCAAAAATTCCCAAAATTAGAGGCTGAGAGGGAGGACTTGCAAAGGATGACAAAAATCTACTATGATTCAGAGAGAATTGTTTTTCGCTAGAGGAAGGTGTTGAACATGCTAATGGAGTACATCACTCTAGATGGTCATTACACTATAGTCTTCGGGTAACATTTTTTCCTCCTCAACAACTTCAGGCATCAGGTTAGGGTTTCTTTCCCATCCTATCTCACCTCTTCTCTGAATTCCAGTTTCCCATAGATGAAACCCTATTAGGCATTCCATTCTCCACAAAGGCTTGCTTGTTTTAATTTATGATCATTTCAAAGCCATGTCGACCCTGTCCCGCTAGTCTCCCTCTTCTAAGGATCAGGTTGTTGTTAAGGGAAAAGAAAAATTTAGTGACTCTCCCTAAAAGAAGGGTAAGATAAAGGTTTAAGAGGACCCCTTCTATGATGTCAATGATGAGGACTCATAGTCAACCTCATCATCTGAGTACTCTAGTTACCCTACTATCGACAAAGATGAGAGTCCTCACTTTCCCATGAATCTTAAGGTGGAGGACCACTATTTTAAGGCTGAATGAGAATTCCCTAATGATGTTCTTGCTATATCCCACAATGGTTCTATGGATTTTTTCAGGTTAATTAGATGAGTGTTCTTTAAGATTAAGGAGATTAAGATGAACTAGATAGCTATGAGTAGTAAAATGGAGAAAGATGACAAAAATATTAATAGAGATATTGTTAAGGCCACAAAGTTGTGGATGGAGGAAGAAAAGAAATATATGGTTGAGTGCCTCAATAAAACTATAGAAGATTTACAACATTTTGAAAGAAACCACCAAGGTAAGAAGACTAAGATGGAGGAGCAACTAAGGAATATTAAAGATTTTGTCCACAAAGTGCTAGTCATGAGCCATAAGATTTTAAAGTCTACTGTGAAGACCATGAATACCATGGTGGAAAATATAGAAAACGATTATCAAGTAAGGACAGCTATGTATGTTGATGTGGACAAAGAGGAAGGTCAGCTAGATGGTGGGGGGCTGAGCAATAGGACTAGAGAAATATTGAAAAGGAAGGAAGAATAGGCTCTTGTGAATATCCATTAAATCAAGAAGTATTTTCTTAATGTGAACAAACTAGAGCAGGAGGCGGTAGAGATCCCAAGGAATCTAGCTTAGTGGCCAATTTTTTCATGGCTTTTTATCAGTTTTTTGTTGTGCTACCTAGGGTTCCATTGTTTTATTCTTTGTGGGTAGCATTTTGTTTTTTTTCTAGGCTCTGTTAATTTTTTTATCTATCTCCTTCTTACTGTTAAGGGTTTTGGGTTCCCTTCAAAACCTATTTGATCCATAGTAAAAAACATTCAAGCATTCTAGAATTTTCATCATTCAATCAAGTATTCAAGCATCTTGGAGCAACATATATTCATACTTCAACATCAAGGGTTTGGTGTGTTCATGAAATTCCATGTTATTTTTTCATCATTCCCTCTTTATTGCATTTCATTATCAAGGGTTTGATTACCAAATTGGGGTTTGACCAAGGAAAACCCGTATACTCTAACCCTTAACCCTTTTTCCCCTCTTTGCATGTGTGTTTGAAGGTCTTGTAGGTATATTTTTCAAAGAGAAATGTGTCAAAAAGGTGTTGTAAAGTCATAAAATTCATCAAAGCCAACATAACCCTATTTGAAACTTGGAGAACATTTTCCCGTCAAATTTTCTAGATTTAGATCTAGCAAGCTGTCAGGTAGAAAAGTGTAGACCAGGACCCACATAATTGACCTTTGAATTTTTAGAAATTTGCAGGTGGACTGATTCACCATCTATGGAAAATGAGTCCCACTGCTAGGCTGGAAAAGGTTTTTTCTAAAGTTTTGCGTTCTCAGCATCCCGAAACCTGTTTTGAAAATTTTCACTAGAAATAGGACTAATTCGCCATATATGACGAATGAGTCCCAGTGGGATTCAACACTGATGTTTGCAACATTCCAAAACCTTTTAACAACTTTCAGCCTCTAGGTGCACCTCAATCAACTTCATTAAGTTATGTTCTTGTTTGTTCGTGTTTTTAGTTCTTTTTTGCATACAACACTGTGTTGTCAAACACTTTGGATTTCTTAGTTTTCATTCAATTATTGATCTATTTTATCATTCCTTTGCATTTATATCATCTCATCTAGGAATATTACATCCATATCACATCAAATTTGAATTTTTACATTACAATTTTGTCCCATCTTTCTTGTTTTAGGTGAAAAACCCTAGAATTGCAAGAAAGACCCTGAGTTGCCAAAATCTTTCTTTACAGTATTGGATCCTTCACCCTTCATTTTATCTTCAATTTAGCCTATATGAATATCCACTAGTCTTTCCACATTGACCTCCACCTCTTTTCTTTCTTTCAACCCTTCTTTTCAACTTTTCTTCTACCTTCAAAGCAAACTGATATGCATATTCAATGGTAGACAGTCTTACCAGAGTCAACTCTTCTTGAATGATTGGCTTCAACCCATTTATGTAATGAGAAACTTTCTCCTTGTTGGCCTCACAATGACTTTTTCTGATCAGGACTTAGTAGAATTCTTCTATATACTCCTTAACATATTTTCCTATTTGTTTCAACCCTTGCATTTTCTTCAATAAAACCATAGATTTTAGGATTAGGGATGCTATGTCTCTTTTGCTCAATTAGGGTCTTTCCCCTAATGGAAAGAGATAGATCACACACAAAAAATCTAGGTGGTTCACACAAACTAAGGAATCTATGATATAATTATGACTAAATGCAATGATATAAATGAAACTAATTGATATAATGAATTTATTATTAATGCAAAACCAATCAAACATAGATTGTTTGAAAACACATTGTGATATGCAAAAAAATCTAGAAATGAATGTAAATTGCAACAAAAATTGATGAAATTGAAAGTGTGCACATAAGATCTTGATGAATACTAGAAATGACTTTTAAAATTCTATTGATCCACATTTTTAGGCTTGGTGGGACTCATTCACCATTCTGGGTGAATTAGTCCCATATCCATGAAACTATTTTGAAGACTTTTAGAAAAATGGGTATCCAAAATACAAAAAACAAATATTAGGCTTAGAAGTGGGGCTCATTTTCCACCCATGTTAGATGAGTCCAATTTTGAATTTTTGAAGATTCAAAGGTGGAAACAAGAGTCTTCGGTCTACAGTTTTTGCTTCTTTAGGTGGTTGGTTCGAAAACTACCAGATTCAGGCCTAAAAGTGACTTTTTGTGGGTATTTTGACTTATCCAATGAAGAGATGACTTGGAAAATTTTTCAACTTGATCCTTAATCATTTCCAAGCTTCCAAGATTCCTAAATCTATAAAAACACAAGAAGAGAAAGAGGAATGTTGAATGTTAGGGCATGGGGGTTTGCCTTAGTCAAACCCCTTTGTAGGAAATTAAACCAAAATGATGAAAGAATGTAATGAAGCATGAAAAAATGAAGTCAATACCTTTCCATGATGTTTAATCTTGGATTTCTATGGTAATGGAGTAATATTTTTCCCTTGAATGTCTTGGAAAGCTATCTTAATGACTTGCAGTGATGAAACCCTAACTTGCTTGACTTGAGGGAGAAGATAGATAATGAATGAATGATAAGAGATATGTGAATGAGTTATGAGATTAATGGGGGTTGAAATAGATGGAAAAAAACTTATTTATACACTCTTATCCCCTAATTACCCAATAATACATCATCATAGGCTAACTAAGGTCTTTTTGAATAAAAACCTGAAAGAAATTTTGAATTATTTTGAATTTGGAGCCAAGAGGGACTCATTCACCACCCATGGAAAATGGATCCCACTCTAGGCTTGTAAGTGGTTGTTGGGAATTAAGTTGCATTGAATGTTGTTTGTCAAGTTTACATTCAAAATTACACTTAATTAAGTCTTATGCATGCATGAAGGTGTCAAAGAAAGCATAAGAAAGGTGTAAATAATGATAACAAGCCTATAAAAGCATGAAATATTGTTACAAGACTTTAAAATAGTTTAGAATAGGACTTGATAAAGGATAAAGATGTGATTTTCATATGAATTATAATGAGAAGTGTTTAGAAAAGTGTAGAAATCTGTTACAACACTTTACAACACCTTCAAAAGACATCAATAAATGAATTTTATAAGGGTCAAAGACTTAGTGTGGATGTGTAAAACACCTCACAACACTAAATCAAGGTTTCCTTAAGTCTATTTTATCATCAATTATTCCCCAAATCAAGCAAGAAATACTTTTTTCTATGCACATTTATCCCCCACTTTAGTGAGAGGATGAACTTGCTTCAAAATCACAGTAAAGTATTCATTCAAGAGAGGTACAATCATACCAATGTGAATGAAAAAGGATAAAAAATATCAAATGAGGTTGTGCAAGCCCCCAGGATCCAAGATCCTCAATCAAACCATCATAAGTGCAAAAGTACATATACAAGGTGAAATAAATGTAGTGAAACAAGATACACTATCATGCAATGGTAAGAATTAGAAGAGAAAAAATTAAAAGATGGATCAAGCTTCGACCATTTGTCCAACTAGTTGTGGATCAAATCTAGGTTATTTGTCCAAAATTCATACTCACTCTGAGGTGATAGAACTCTTGGCTATCTGTGGGGTGAGAAGTCCTAGAAGGTGAGACACATACAACTAATATGTGTTCACACACACGCAAGTGGCCATGGGGAAATTCATGCCTCTAAGTGGGCTTCCCACTCAACCATACCAAATTTATACCTCTTGATAACTTTAATAAGACACCACAAAGGAAAATGGTTTTTGAGCTCTATGAGGTAAGTAAAACTTTGTATCCTTGACACTCATAGACTTTTTAAATGAAAAAAAGTGTAAGGAATGTTCAAAGGTATTTTTATTAGTTCATGCAATGTCTCATCTTAGGGAACATGATGCTTAATGTATTTGAGAGAGGATAAGTGCAAACAGTCTCATCTTTTTTCCAAGAGAGGACAAGTGCAAGGTCTCATCCTGGGGAACATTGTGCCAAATGTGTCCAAGAGAGGAAATTGCAAGAAAAAGAAAATAACAAAATGAAATGTGAGTGGTGATTTATGCCCCACTATAAAGTGGTTGCGAACACTAGTATTGTGAGAAATTGCTTTAAATTATAAGAAGAAGAACATGAGAGCTTACACAGAAAGCCCTATGCCAAGTCATATGTTTTTGATAAGTTATGTCATGAAAAAGGTCGTATGTCACATGTGAGCCAACTTAAGGCATGTCATCCACATCCCTATCTTCCTCCTATATGTTCATGAAAGGTTAACAACTAGCCAAAGGAGGAAACAACAAGTGACATATGAGGACAAAGCTATTAAACCGCTTGGCCCCACTAATTGCAAGATAAAGGTGAGCTGAAATGGTTGATGAAATGCAAGCGAGAGTGAAAACTAGTATCAATTAGAGGAATTAGGTGCTCATACATAGGGACGCATAACAATCTCCTTAATATGTAGGATTGTACTACTCAAAGCCTTGCATTCATTAGTGGAATGACCATGAACTCTATAATAGGCACAAAATGAAGTTTTGGAATGACATTTCTTTCGAGTTCATGGGGGGAGAGATATCAAGTGATCTTGGAGGAGTCTCAACAAGATGCCCTCTTGATCAATGTTAGAAGGTGGTCCTATGGTTTGCTTGAAAGAAACATCTTTCTTAGTATGAGTTGTCATATATCCAAAAGCCACTTTAGCACTTTAGATTGTGATATTTTGTTCTCTCTTTTATAGGAGGAGGGGAAATCTATCAAAGTCAAATTATGAGTGATTTGTGAGATGGCATTGACATTAAGCAAAGAGTTTGTTGTTTGAGTCATATTGTGTAACAAATGATGTTCAAGAACACTAGTGTCAAGGAGTTTAGGATGGATGACTATTAAGGATGATTTAGGAGTATGTTGAGTGAGATTGTTGATGTTGAGTGAAGGCTTGGAGATTTCTATCAAAGGATAGTAACCGAAACCATGAGTGGTTTGTTGTTTGATAGGGTCTATAGGGTTGTAGATACCTTTTTCAATAGCACCACATCCTTTTCCACTATAGCCAAATTGTTTCATAAGTTCACACCCTTTTCCATAAAGATTTTTCATTTCTTTGGGATTAGGTGGTGGTTGGTGATAATCATTGTCAAAGGTGGTTGTGTAGTTTGTTGTGGTCTAAAGTGGTTGAGGAAGATGCTTTTGAAAGGTCATCCAAATTTTTTGTTGACATTATTGTTGTGTCTTTTCCCTTATTTGAATCTTTGTGGACTATTTTGTACTTTCCCATGAAGTCATGTTTGAAATCCAAGGAACCCCAATAATCTTCTAATAGCATCATGGCTTGTTCAATATGTTGTTTGTCTTTTTGTTGTGAAATTTCCACTTGTGTGGTTGGTATTAATGTGTTCAGGGCATTCTCTTTTTTTTTTCTCAAGTTGCAAGACACTATAAGGATCATGATCAATGTCGAGTGTGCACACTTTGTTGTTGTAGATGTATTTCATTTTTTGATGAAGAATGGAAGGTACACCATTCATTGCATGAATCCACAGCCTACCTAGAAGAAGGTTATATGAAAGATCATGAGGCATAACCTAGATCAGTGTGTTCAATGTGACTTCTTCGACTATAATAGTTAAAGTGATCACACCAAGTGGTGTCTTTTCTACATTGTAAAAGACCTTAATAGATAAGGATTCAAGTTGAATTTTTGACTTATCCACATGAAGCCTATCCAAAAGATTTATGCTACACACAATAAGGGTTGAGCCATTGTCAACAAGGGTTCACTTTATCCCTATCCAATTGTATTGTGTAATGATCATGAAAGCTTCATTTTATTTTTTCACTTCTAAAGGGAGGAGTTCACTTTGGTGGAAAATAATGTCGGTATTTATTCCTTGGATCATGGCTGCTATGTCAGTTGGTTGCACATTAGATGGGACAATAACTTGTTGCAAGGTTTCTTGGATCATGTTGTGGTAGTGAGGGGAGGCTTGCATAAGATACCATAAAGATATGTTAGCAGAAGTATTCTTTAGTTGTTTAACAAGATTGTATTCCTTAATGGGTGAATTTAATCGAAGATCTTTAGGAAAAATGGGATTTGACAAAGGTAAGGGTGTTGGTGTGGGTTGTTGTGGTTTTGGATTATTTCTAGTGTTATATGTATGAGAAATGGTATTATGAATTGGTTGCTATGACACATTAGTTTGAGGTGGGTAAATAGTAAACTTGTGTTTAGGTAGAGTTGAAGGTTTATGTTATGGAAGTTAAAGGATGAATTGAGGTTGAATAATATTAACATCCCTTAGAAAATGAGATTCTAACAAGGGATTTTCTTTGTCATGTAAGGGTAAAATATTATTATTGTCAATGTTATCCTTGTCTTGTATCATGATATCCTCTTTAGGAGAGCCACAAAGCTCATGATCGTGACATTCGAGGGTTGGTTCTTCTAAAAGAACTTCATCACAAGTAAGGGAGTTATAAATGGTGGAATTTGTTTGATTATTGAGAGTTGGGATATTAGAAGTGTTATAATTGACTATGGAAACCAAGATCTTGAGACGAAATGGAAAGCACAAAAGAGAGAGAATAGAATGTCACAAGAATAAACTATATTCAATGTCAATGATATGATTATGATTGTACAATGATAGACCCCTTGGTTATATAACCAAGGTGAGATGCAAGATGTTATAGGATTATGACAAGTGTCTTAATCATATGATGTGAGACAACTAATTACACTTACCTAGGTTCACATATTGTATTAGTTTTCAAAAGATAAGATAACAACTAATGACAACTAACAACTTCTAGAAAGATTCCTTCCTATGACCTAAGTAAACTTAACATGTGTAAATAAGTCCCCTAGTAATGAATTAACTAGGTATAAGAATTTATTTACACCAAAAACCCCCCTTGAGTGCAACTTAGGGAGTAGTGGATTATTATGTAAATGACACAAAGATGCAAGAATGGGTCTTGACTACTAGGCCATGTTAGGTACCCATGTACATATGCAACGCAATCTCTCACAAATGGAGAAAAGGAGAAAACCTAGTGGGACAAAATTCCTCCCCAAAAGAGAGATGAAATATAAAAAAATGAATTCTCTCAAATAAGAATGAGAAGGTAAAAACCTCATGTGTGGAAAAAGACCCCCCCATAAGAGAGAAGTAGAAGAGAGACAAGATAGCCCCCCCTCAATGTTGAGTCTCCTGCAAGGATGGTAGAAGCTCAACATTGAATGTTGAAGATGATCCAATCTCATTGAACAACATTCCTCCCCTTAGGAAGAAACAAAATCATGGATGTATGTAGGATTTCAGGAATATGGATGATGTATGATGATGTCTTTGAAGCATGCTCAAGTGTCTCCATGTCAATGTTGAAAGCTAACACACTCCAAATAGGCATTCTAGGCCACACTATTGAAGAGTACAATCCAACATCTAGTAGAGATGAATGTAGAACACAATCCAAAGACTAGAATATCTGCTCTGAAGACAAAGAATCCTCCACCAAATGTTGTCCAAAAGTACCTATAGTCACTTCAACTTGCAAAGGATGATCATGTAGAGAATGAACAAGAGGTTCAAGGTGTTCCATCACAACAACTAAAGAAGGAGCATCTTCATCAAAGAGAAGATGAATTTCATCAATGATATCTCCACAATCTGCAAGATGAGACTCAAAAAAGTCTAAAATAATTATCAAGAAGCCATCCAAAGTAGCCATATCTGGAAGACAATTAGGATCCTACTGCACTAAATTGCAAGGAACACAAACTCTAGAATCACAAGCATCATCAACTGTAACAGTATATGGAGGAGATGAAATGCATGTCTCAAGTACTATATTTGATGTGAGAAATCCCAAGTTCAAGTAGCCAAATGTCTCCTCTGAATCATAGTTCATAAGATCAACCACCCCAGTAGAAATGATTTTTTTACTATCCAAGTATCGAATGATGACTAAAACAAGTGTGAAATCCATAGTTCTCCCATCTCCACCATGTGTAATTTGAAATATAGAAAGAAGATTGTTTGTCAAATGAGGAACAAACAAGACATCCTTGTAAGTGTTGTCCCCAAAGCTAATAGATCCCTTCCCAATTACACTCAGGTATGTATTTTTTCCCATCAAGATAGGATACACAGTATAAGGCTGAAATGAAGAGAATATAGACTATGAAGATGTTATATAATGAGATGCTCCTAAATCTAGAAGCCATCTCCCTAATCCTAGACCTGAAAGAGCATAAAGAGCTTGTCCTTTATTTCTTGATGTAGATATTTGACCTTTGTCCTTTTTGGACTATTTTGAAGAAGAAGAAGGTGATTCAAACATTTTGTAAGGAAAATCAATGTGATTTCTTTTGAGAAGATTTTTCAACTCATCAATATCCTTCTTATAACAATAATGTTCTTCATGTCCATCCTTCTTGCACTATGTACAAAAATTCCTCTCCTTCTTAGATGATTCTCCTTTCGATGATGAGGATTCTGATTCTTTATGTGGCTTGTTCTTTTTCTTCTTTTGCTTCTTATCAAGATTCCCTAATTCTTTCTATACCTTAGACTCATTTTCCACCAATGCATGTTACTTGGAAGACTTGATTAGATCCATGTTCATTAACTTAGCTTCCTCTTGGATTAGGAGATTTGCAAGGTCATCAAACTTAGGATCAAGATGCTCCCATAGAAATTCGATGGGTATGAAAGCCAAAAACAAACACTGAATAGTTAGGACCAACCTTGGATAACACATTCAGAATCAATTGTAAATCCTTTTTTTCAATGTTGCATTCCTTCAACTGTGTTCTTAATTGCTTAACTTTGGAGATGTAGTCTTGGATGTGATCAAAACTTTTAGGATCAAGATTCATCAAATCATTATCAGTTTGATAACCCCTATTCTTATCTATTTTACCATACAATTTTTCAAAAGTCTCCCATGCCTCTTTAGGTGTATTGCATGATTCAATTAGAAATTTCAAGTCAAATGAGACTAATGAACATATGCATCTAAGTTTTTTCTCATGATCACTCTCCCACCTTGCCAATTCTTTAGCATCAGTAAGTTTTTGAATGGTGTCATTTAGATGACCTATTAGACCTTTCATCATGAGATAGTTCCATATTGATTTTTTACATGTAGCATAGTTATGTGGATTTAGGAGTTCAATTTGAGATTTCTCCATTGCAAGAACACAAAACCAAGCAAAAAAATGCAAGCAACCACTACAAGATTACCCCCTCAAATCACTCAATCATGAAAACACCCAAAAAAAATTTGATTTGGAACTTTATATTTAGTGCATTTACAATTGCCACTTGCCAAAAATAGTGAAGTAGTCTTGATCTTGGTACATGCAAATTCCAAAAATAGGCCACAAAATCAAGTACAATTTCTAGTACAAAATGAGATCATTTTGATCATACCACTGAGAAGTAGAAAAAAAATCACGCACTTTCAAAAAATATTGCACCCAAAGATGTTATTGTAGGAGCAAGATATGAGCTCCCAAAGTTCCCAAAATGAGGACGAAGAAACAACACTTGTTACAATCTAAAAGTTCTAGAAAAACTAGGCACTAAAAACAAATTATGATTGCACCACTAGGGAGAGCACAAAAAAATAGCCCAAATAAAAAATAAATTGCTTGAAAAAAAGAATCAAAATGACTGAGATATAAAGCTTTAAAGTTTACATTCCAAAATGAAAATGCAAATGGTGAGGGGGGAATTTTTTTTAAAAATGCTAATGTCAACATTACATGAATTTAAAATTGACGGCTTGTAGGGAGTAAAAAATAATATTCCTCTAGGCACAAAATATTTTGTAGGTTTATGCTTAAAAATGACGTCCTAATGCCCATCGTTGGAGTACTGGAATCCTATTGGAATATTCTCTGCTTGGGTACAATGGCTATAATCTTCATCAATATTTGAGAATATTCTGTTAGCATTAAAATGTAAGTGAAAGTTGGGTGAAAAAATTTTGTTGGATTTTGAAGATTTTTTTCTAGTCGCCCGTCAGATAGTTTCTAGATGCCCACTAGTGGGGCCCACAAGCCATGTGGTGGGTGGTGTAGGCCTGGTACTATACTTAGTCAGACTATACCATCCTTGGGTACTTCTTTATAGAGTACCCTTTGTACTTAAATAAATCTATAGAAAACTTTGGCACCCTTTTTTTAATTTTTTGATTGATAAAAAATCTTTTACAATGAATTTCAATAGCGTGATTTTTATTTTTCAAACATAAGTTTCAAAAAAAATTTGACAGATATAATACATATTTTTACAAAAAATCATACTGTTGCTATTTATGATGCCTAGGAGGGTCGTACGGCTCCCTAGGGAAAAAAATTGCCTCACTAAACAACTACTCCGATTTAGATGATTTGGCAGTCAATCTTAGGGTTTTTGGCTCTTCTGGATGTGATGGTAGGGTTGGATTTGACCCAAAATGCTCCAAAAATGTAGCTACCTTCTGGATCTGGCAACCACTTTTTAGCTTCAAAACCTCATAGATTTGACCTCGTATGTCTGATTTGGAAGAAAAAAAATGAAAAATCAAGTTTCTCAAACTTTTCAGACACAATGGTGAGCTTAGATTTCCACCAACAAGCTTTGATAGGAACCTAAAATAAAGACCCAAAAATGGAACACTCCCAAATCTGGTACCTCTCTTCAGAAAAAGACTCTCCAATGGCACCAAACTCACTCTGATACCATGTTAGAATTAGCTATGGACGCCAAGATTTTGAGACAAAATGGAAAGCACAAATGAGAGAGAATAGAATGTGATAAGAATAAATTATATTCAATGTCAATGATATGATTGTGATTGTACAATGAGAGACCCCTAGTTATATAGCCAAGGTGAGATGCAAGATTCCATAGGATTATGACAAGTGTCTTAATCATATGACATGAGACAACTAATCACACTTACCTAGGTTCACATATTGTATTAGTTGTCAAAAGCTAAGATAACAACTAATAACAACTAACACCTTCTAGAATATTCCTTCCTATGACCTAAGTAAACTTAACGTGTGTAAATAAGTCCCCTAGTAATGAATTAACTAAGTACAAGACTTTAATTACACTGACAAGAAGAATACTCTATTGGATTGTCGATTGTTTCTAAGGTCTCGTTCTCATGCTCTGTTATCAACCCTACTAGGAGAGCTTGTAATATGTTCATTCAAGTTGGAATTTTGTAAAGTAGCTTCATCATGAGTGGGGAAGGCATCACGAGTGGGGGAGGAATCAAGAGAAGGACCACTATGGGTTTCAAATAGATTATCCCAAATGGGAGTAGCATTAGGGAAGGGAGGATCAAGGGTTTCATGATTCTCAATAGGAATATCATCTAACACCAACCTATCCTCATTATGTGGAGGAGGGATATTAGGAGATGGACAATTTTGATTGTGATGGTTATGGAGACTTGGTAAGGTGATATTTAGAAATGTGTCTATGATCTCATGTTCTTGTTATATAACATCTTCCAAAGGGGAAAGAGGAGATGGACAATCAAGACCCTCAAGGATTGTAACTTCCTTCACCAAGATACCTTGATCACTAATAGGAGAGGTATCGAGAGAAGAACAAGTATGATTGTTATGCTTATCTATACCTATGTTCACACCAATGGGTAATGTAATGGTTTGATCAAAGCTATGACTAACATGTTCCTCATTGTTGTAATCAAAATTGAACTCATAAGAGGGGACATTGTGCTTATAAAATCCATGTTTAATCAAATAAAAGGAACATCTAAAGAACATGCTACACAAAAATAAAGAGCAATGCAATGATTTATATGTAATTTTCAGATGCAAAAAAAATAATTTGTTGATTACAATATGCAATAATCTAAAAAATGAAATGTTGGAGATGTAAATGTGAAATGGAGAAATGCATGAAATGAGAGTAGGAGCAGGTATTTTATGTTAGATCTAGTGAAATGCATGTTACAGAAACTCAACTAACTAATACAGGTTGGTAAAGGAACCAAAAAAAAGCTTTAAAACAATGTTTTTAGTTATGTAAAGGGCAATTTCAAGGGTGAAAAAAGACTAATTCGCCCAAGGTGGCGAATGAGTCTCAATATGGGCTGTTTTCAAAAATTTCAAAAAAATTTGAGTGATTTTTTATGTTTTCTGATATCTATGATGCATAACTAAGTTAAAAATGCAGAATTTCAAAAAAATTAAATGAATTGAGATGCCAAAAATGCAACCTAAATACACTTTTCATGAATGCAAAATTTGAAACATAGCATGCCAATTAACTAAGAAAAACCCTAATGCAAAGTCAATGCAAGGATAGATATATGATGAAGGACTCCAAATCAGAAAATAGAAGTGTTCGAAAAGTGGGCTCACCAAAATGAACCATATATTTTAGGATTAGGGATGCTATGTCTATTTTTCTCAATTATGGTCTTTCACCTAACAAAAAGAGAGATCCTACACCAAAAATCTAGGTGGCTCAATGAAACTAAGGAATGTATGATATAATTATGACTAAATGCAATGATCTAAATGCAACTAATTGATAAAATGGATTGATTATTAATGCAAAACCAATCAAATGTAGATTGCTTGAAAACACATTGTGATATGCATAAAATGCCTAGAAATGAATGTAAATTGTAACAAAAATGGATGAAACTGAAAATGTCCACCTAAGATCTTGATGAAGATTGGAAATGACTTCAGAAATTTTGTTGATCCTAATTTTTAGGCCTGGTAGGACTCATTCACCATTTTGGGCGAATTAGTCCTAGATCTGTGAAACTATTCTAGAGCATGTTTAAGATAAATGGGTATCCAAAAATGCAGAAAAAAAATTAGGCTTAGAAGTGGGACTCATTTTCCACCCATGGTGAATAAATCCACTTTGGAATTTCTTAATATTCAAAGGTGGAAATAGGATTCCACGATCTCCACTTTCTGCTTCTCCAGGTGTTTGGTTCTAAAACTGTCGGATTTGGGCTGAAAGTGAAATTTTGTGGGTATTTTAATTTATCCAATGAAGAGATGACCTGGAAAACTTTAAAAATTGATCCTCAATGATTTCCAAGCTTCCAAGATTCCTAAATCTGCAAACACACAAGAAGAGAAAGAGGAATGTTGAATGTTAGAGCATGGGGGTTTGCCTTGGTCAAACCCCTTTGTAGGTAATTAAACCAAAATGATAAAAGAATGTAATGAAGCATGAAACAATGAAGTCAATACCTTTCCATGATGTTTAATCTTGGATTTCTACACAAATGGAGGAAAATTCTGCCCTTGAATTTCTTACGAAGCTATCTTAATGACTTGCAATGATGAAACTCTAACTTGCTTGACTTGAAGAAGAAGATAGATGATAAATGAATGATAAGAGATGTGTGAATGAGTTATGAGATTGATGGGGGTTGAAATGGATGGAAAAACACTTATTTATACACTCTTATGCCTTAATTACCCATAATACATCATCACATGCCGACATAAGGTCTTTTTGAATAAAAACTTGAAAGAAATTTTGAATTATTTTGAATTTCAAGCCAAGAGGGACTCATTCACCACCCATGGCGAATGGGTCCCACTCTAGGCTTGTATGAAGGTATCAGGAATTAAGTTTCATTTAATGTTGTTTTTTGGGTTTACATTCAAAAATACACTTAATTAAGTCATATGACTGCATAAAGGGGTCAAATAAAGCACAATAAAGGTGTAAATAGTGATAACAAGCCTAGAAAAGCATGAAATCTTGTTACAAGACTTTACAAGACTTTTGAATAGGACTTGATAAAGGATAAAAAGGTGATTTTTAGATGAATTATAATTAGAAGAGTCTAGAAAAGTGTAGAAATGTGTTACAACACTTTACAACACCTTCAGAAGACATAAATAAATGAATTTTATAAGGGTCCAAGACCTAGTGTGGATGTGTAAAAAACCTCACAACACTGAATCAAGGTCTCCTTAAGTCTAGTTTATCATCAATTATTCCCCAGGAAGAAATACCTTTTTCTATGGCACATCAACAAATCTAGCTCATATTCCAGAGGAATGAACCATCTCTTCATTTTTTCCACCATTTGATCCCTTCTCATTATTTTCTTTTTTCCTCTTCTATTTCTCTCCAACTGGACTTCTTTCCACCATATTCTAGCATCACCTTTCAACTTGGCCTTTGCAAATTTGACCCTCTTGAGATCTTCTATTTCCTCATACTCAAAATACTCTTCTATGTCTTTGACCCAATCGACCATCTCCTCTAGATTCAAGTTTCTAGAAAAATTAGAAACTTATATCTTTGGTCTCTTTCTAATCCTGGAAAATGGCCCTAAGTATTTTGACTTCTCAAGGATCCATTACATATTTTGCATCTTTTTCAGATAGCTCTTTATTTTCAGCCTTGTCTTCACTTTCATCTCTTATTCTAACATCAGCTATCTCATAATTTAGATAATAAAATTATTTAAATTATTTGTGCATGTGAAGAGCTGTAGTCATGTGACACATCTTGCCATGTGGTAATAAGTGGGGGATTAATTCAAATATTCAATTTGAATTATTTTGAGACATGTGAAGGGGAATTATTAAATAAATGAAATTTATATAATTAATTGGGAAGGTGATTAAGTGGAATAAATGGGAAAAGTGGGATAATGTAATGACCTAGGGTAAAATATTTATTACAAGATGTCTTACAAGGTCATGTATCAACTAGGTAATGTTATGAAATAGACAATTTTTGGGTGTCTACAAGATGACTTTTGAATGCTAATTTTATTTTTGAACAATGCACTTGTTTTGACCAATTAACTTGAATGCAAACAATTTCAAAAAAATACAATTGGGTATGTGTAGGGTATGTGGTTGACGACTTTTTTTTACCCAAAAATGATGAAACGAAAAGGGTTTTTAAAGGAGATTCTAAGCTATCTAGCAATATAAATTATGCTTTACTTTGAATTTAATAAATAATTATTATTCATTTTCTATTTGAATTACAACTAAAGTCTTGATTGATAGGCTGATTGAAAAACATATATAGCTTTAAAGCAGTATCACATTTTTTGAGTCCGAAACATGCATCACATTCTATGCTTCGCATACTATAGGATTAAAAAAAATGAATTTCATGAAGTTTTGGCCAAGTTAAGGTGGTCAAACATATGAGTTTTTTTATATTTTTTAAAAGTTGTAATAAAAAATCATAATTAATTATTTACTTGGAAAAAAATTACTAAAAAATGTGCATCACATCGGGACATGAGTCATCTACTTATATCTAAAATATTTTTAAAAAATATTATCATTTTATTGTAGTTAGGGTGGTCAGACAGACACCTACTTCTTATTTTTCCATGAGATTTAAGTTCTATTGCATTGAAATTTCAAATATTTACCAAATAGATTTACAAAAAAAAAAAACTAGTAGTTTAGAAACTAAATTCAATTTTCTATAGATTCTATTCTTACATATTTTTGAAATAATATAGATAACTTATTCAAATTCTTACGTCAAATTGCCTAACTCTAATTTTTCTGAATTTCATCGCCACTTAAGGGCCTATTTTTCCATGATGATCCTACACGTACCCAATTCCATAAACTAAAACTGAGATCTACCAACAACCAAAAATAAAGAAAGAGATATATTTATACCCAAAAAATTTGAAATTCATTTATCAGTATGTGCAGGATCATGATGGGCCAAAAAGTGGCGATATGATGGGTATGTGGTTAGCGACTTTTTCTTAAACCAAAATTGATGAAGCAAAAAGGGTTTTTAAAGGAGGTTCTAAGCTTTCCACCAATATAAATTATGCTTTACTTTGAATTTAATAAATAATTATTATTCATTTTCTATTTAAATTATGACTAAAGTTTTAATTGTTAGGCTTGTTGAAAAACATTTATAGCTTTCAAACAGTATCACATTTTTTGAATACGAAACATGAACTGCATTCTAAGCTTTGCATACTATAGGATTATAAAAATAATAATAAAAAAATAATTTCATGAAGTTTTGAGCAAGTTAAGGTGGTCAGACATATGAGTTTTTATATTTTTTAAAAGTTGTAATAGAAAATTCATAATTAATTATTTACTTGGAAAAAAATTACAAAAAATATGCATGACATTGAGACATGAGTCTTCTAATTATATCTAAAATATTATAAAAAAATATTATCATTTTATTGTGGTTAGGGTGGTTAGACAGACACCTACTTCTTATTTTTTCCTTGAAATTTAAGTGCTATTGCATTGAAATTTCAAATTTTCACCAAATAGATTTAAAATAAATAAATAAACCTAGTAGTTTAAAAACTACATTCAATTTTCTACATAATTAATTCTTATGTATTTTTAAAATAATATACATAACTTATTCAAATTTTTACGTCAAATTGCCTAACTCTAATATTTCTAAATTTTTTGCCACTTAAGGGACTACTTTTCCATGATGATCCTACACATACCTTTAAATAAGGACATATTTACACTAGGGAAAATGGGTCCTTGCACAAAGGTTTGAAAAAAGAATTTGTCAATTTCTGAGTTGATGTTTAAGGTTGTTGTTTCAGGTTGTAGACAGACATTTTTAGTTATAGATTTCTAAAAATTTATCATGAAATGCAAGTGCAAGTTGATGAAAAACAACAAGCAAAATGAGAGCTTTCTAGATGCAATTTTGTTTGAATTTTTTGATGTAAATGATTGAAAAACACTAATATGAAGACTCCTATGTAAAATGAATGCAATATGCATGCAATATTTTTTTATTTTTTAGATTTTAAATGACGCAAAAGTGCACTTTTATAACCCTAAATAAAATGCTAGATAATGCAATTGTGAAACACTAAATGAGATGTAATGCAAACTAATGCAAATCCTAGATATAGGGTTTTGAAAGACTACTAAATAAAAAAGCTAATAGTTTAAGAATTTTATGTTCACCAAATAAAACATTAGAAAATATGGGGGAGACTAGATAAAAGGGGTTCACTAGAATGAAATGATGACCTAGGACGCCCTCACTTTTCCTAGATTCATTAGAAAAAGAGATCTCCCAAGGATAAAATTAACTTTCAACCTTGATGTGAGTCAACTCTATGGGGATGGGGATCTATTGTTTCCTAATGATAAAAATGATTGAAATGCAATTTTGGGAGATAAAAATTAAATAAGTTAAATAAACTCAATTGTATGATGTAAAACTTGAAATTCAAAATATAAGGATAGAAAAAATAGAAACAATAAATTTTAGGTAGATCTAAGAAGGGCATACTAATGTATACTTGGCACTAAAAGCATCTTTTGGGTGTCTTGCAAGGACAAATTCATCCTAGGGTGAATGGATCTTTATACAAGTGTCCAAAATCTGATTTCACAGTCCTTTGATCCCAGATCTTAGCTCTTGGTTTCTCTTGATTCCATTGTCAAAAAGTCATAAATAAGTTTTGTAGTTGAGTTTCAATGGCTTGAAAACTTTGATGACAACTTTTAAAAATTGCTCTTTTGATCAAATTTTAGTCCTTCTTTAGCTACAAATATGCATACAAAAGAGAGGGAAAAATGTTTGTTTTTGGGTGAATAGGGGTTTACCTTGGTCAAACCTTGGTTTCGTAATTAAACCTTGATGATGCAATAATTACAAATGAAAGGAATTTAATGAATGGAAAATTCTATGTCACAACTCACCAAACACTTAATGATTAACCTTAGAGGATTGAAGTCTAACACATCTCAGCTATAAAGTGTAAGGATTGGATCTTGTTTGAATTAGCTTGAATGAGTGGGGTAGGACTTTGAAATTTTTAGTGGTTCCCTAAGTTACATTTCAAAAATTTGAGTTTTCCTTGGTTATCTGAAAGCTATGGTTTTATGTTTCATTCATTAGGATTCACTAAAACCCTAACATTTTTAAACATTAGCCTTTTGTTTTAATCGCTCATTGACTTGATGTCACTAGTTCCTGACTCATTAAGAACCAACCTAAGTAATTGGTATCATTTGTCGACCAACCCCTCTATCTTAGTGATATCGGTCATTTCCTTTCAGAAATATTTTGTTAAAACATTAGGTCTCATGATTCATGAAATATTGATACATTATTTATAATGTTTTACTTCCTAAGGTTTGAAATATTTTAAGTCTATGTCTAAAATAGCCTATAAAATGGCCCTGCTTTAAGTTGTAAACTTGAAGCATGTGCATAAAATATATTTAAAAGGATTAGATTGGTCACATACATGATAGGTGTTTGATATTCATTGGTTCCCTCATATCCCATGCTAATAAAATATTCATGGAAAAAATAGTGTAGGATTGCAGGATATTGTCGTGTGTATAGTCTTCATGATGGGCCCTAAAGATTGTTAAATAGTTCTAGTGGTGGGTCCATAAATTAAGGACTCATATGACACCATTTGGATGAGATTAGAACCATTCCTCGCTTCTCGTAGGGACTACTATAGAAGATCTCATAGAAGTGCAAGATTGTGGGATGGTAATAGGTGGTATTATCTTGATCATCCAAGGGACTATTGGGCGAGCAAAATATTTATTTTAAATATTAAGGAAATATATGGAGGTTAAATGGTATAAATTTTAGTACACATGCCCTCTGTTAGTAAAGAGGTGTTAGAAATTTTTTGATCCTAATTGTTTAGATTTCAAAGATTTAGGAAAATGGAAAAAATTGCCTAAGTGTGGGCGACCACATAATAGCTTAATGGGTGCTCAAATTAGGACATGTGGAGCAATCTGGTGACTCTCCTTGCTATCCTACAATCCTTAATATACTTCCTAGTAGATGCATGTAGGATTGTGGGGAAGTGACACGTCAACACTTTTAAAGCTTCCTAAGGGTGGGAGGGCTCATGGTGATGTTGGAAGAACTATTCCACATGATAGATTTTCACTCAATCAATATCATAGTTTGGATGAGCCATGTTTTTCAAAATTAGTTAACTCCATCTAATCCATCCAGTAATCCAAGTCACTAAGAAATCAAAAACTAATATTCAAAGCTGCAAAATTGAATGGATTGAGTCATTCTAGTTCATGTGAGCAAGTAGTAATGACAGACAAGATGCTTTCCCATAAAATTAAAGTTATTTTTTGCCATAAAAGCATGGACTAAAGAATAATTAAGAATTAAAAAAGTGTTTAAAAGTATCTAGAGATTTGATTGTATCATTTTTTTTAGCTTCTTGCATCTCAAAGCTAGGGTTTTAAGTGTTTGCACACCAATAAGTAAAAATTTCCTTCTCTATGTCCAATTTCTAAAAAAATTGAGTGAACCACCACCTGAGTGTGTTGAATCATTTGCTTAAATTTATTTTAAGATTTGATGTTCATAAATATTTTTTGAATTACTTTGAATTTACCTTAGTTTTTTCTCTTCTTTTGAGAAAATCCAAAGCACCTTGCAAGAAACCCAAAGTTGCATTTGTAGAAAACCCTAGGTAATACGCTTGTGAAAAATGGAACCCCCAAAGGTTGAAACCTCTAGATCTACCCCCAAGAGAGGCGTGCACAAGGATTTATTGGCCCAATTACATAAGTTAACAATGGATAAAATGAAGGGAATTTTTTTTTCCAAGGTCTAAGAGTAGACAAGGGAATAATTCATAGGAATTATTCCATTAGGGGTGTGGAACTAGAACCTGTTTCTAGATGGGAACTATTCAATTACTGGTTCATAAAGAGAAATTCTAGTGTGGCAACCTATAATGGTTGGAGATTATATATGGGAAAAATTGTAGTTCCAAATTTATATTTTGACTTAGATTTAATCAGGGCCATAACTACAAATAATAACCCTAATGTTAGGGTTTTAAGGACACATTTAGGGGTTTGAAATGGTGAAGCTAAATCAAGAAGGATTTATTGAGGTTTTCAATCTTAACCCTGATGCAACTAAACAAATCAACTTGAAAGAATTGAGAAAGGAATATGAGACAAACAAAGATCCTTTCAAGTAACAATATTATCTAATTTCATGGTAAAAGGAAAGGAAGGGAGAAAAATGAAGTTCACACCTGCTAGCAAGGAGCCTTTTTCAAAATATACCAATGTTCACTATGTTAGATTCTAGGGATTGACCCTCCTTAGTGAATGCTAATGGATTTCATGTACATGGTTGCTAAAATCCAACATGCAATGGTGAAAAAATTGGATGATTTTTCTACATATTTTTTTGATGCAATTCATAAGGCTCTTATGGCCATCAAGAATGGTGAAACTAGGGTGAGATTCTAGTGGTATTCATTGTTGTGTCATATGTTTTTGGCTAGGATATCCATTATATTTTGGGGATGAAAATAATAAACTCCTTCCAATCCAATGTTGGACTCATCATTTAGATATTCATTATCCAACATCAAGCTTTGTTGCCTTTTCTAATTTTTTTATTGCTAAGTTGATGGGGTTTTTAGTGAGGTATTTTTGAAGGATTCCTAGGGTGTTGTATGACTTTATGAGACCAAAGGAAAGGATTCTTGACTTGGGAATTGATCATAAATAGGGGCATGTTATTCCTCATTCTGGTTGCAAAACTTTGAGATTATATGGTAAAAATGTAGCTCCACATGTATTTCCAAAGGTTGTTCTATTCATAATAGGTTTCTTGGAGGTTATGTGGAAACTTGGACTTATAAATAATAGGTTTCTAATAGGATAGAAGAAGGGGACCTTTTTCCCTCACTATATTTTTTTTTCAAACTTTGTGATGATTAAGGAAGGATAGAGGGATATCCTTAAGATGATTACACCTATGAAGATGAATAATAACAGGGAAAAAAACCATGATCTTGAGGGTTTCATTGCAACATTGAAGGAGAGAATCAAAGAAGCAAATATTTCAAAACAAGTTTAGTTATTCTTAGGATATCATCAGGAATGAATTTAATATGCAAAAGGATGAATATGGGAAGGTAAAGTGGTTAGCATTTGAAAATTTGGAAAAATGAAAAGAAAGAAAAGGATCTCAATTTTAAGGGAAATTTCATGGATATTGAAGATGAGATGCTCTAAGAATTGAAACCATCTTGAAAAAATTAAGAAAATTGTAGGGTAACTCCAAGAAAATATTGAAGGATAGGTTAAAGGGAAGGCCCCCATGATTGACAAGAGGCCTACATACCAATCAATAAGAACATAGTATGTATTTTCAAGAAGATAAAAGGAGGTTGTGAGGAAAGAACAAATGATGGATACTCGTACTCAATCAGAGGAGTCTAGACCATAGTCCCCTATGCAATATGTACCTCCATCTCTTGTTGATCAATTAAATAACCTTGATTCACCCCCAAGAGAGTCCTCTCTAAAGAGGAGAAAAATTGAGTAGGTATCTAGGTTTGTCGACTTTCCAATCGATTTAGATGATGAGTCTATTGTAACCTGTGATGATATAATGTTGAGTATTCCATCACCTATAAGGGAGGTAGATTTATCATCTCCACAGAGCAAGGTTACAAAAGTGTTAACTAGATTGGACAATCTAGATGATGTTAGGGAGAAGGCTTGCACAAATTTCATTATTGACGATGCATTTTTCAAGAGAGATGCAATCAATGAATGTGTGTATAGGACTAGGAATGATGAGTTTGAAAATAAGATGAAAGATGATATAGCTAAGTCCTCTAAACTACCTAAAGTAGTTATATTTGAAAGGGTGGTAGCAAAAAGGAAAGAAAAGAAAAAAGAGATCACCCCTGAGGAGGGAAGGAAGCTTCTAAGAGAAAGTGGTAGACTTTTGTTACCGAAATGGGACTTGCATCAGTGATCTCCTTTGACACTATAAGGAGGTAGAGTTTACAAGTGTATACAACTAATGAAGAGGTTGGATGTGCATTGCAAGGATCCACATTTAATACAAAATGGGATACATTAGCTATTTGGGCATTGGCCTCTAATACAAATCACCTTGAAGTTTTAGAAGTTGCAAGGGATTAAAGGGGAGGCTATATCATTAAGAGAGTTTCTAATACACCAAAACTAGAGGTAGCTACATTAGCTATGAATTTTTATTATTTTAATAAGGATACTGTGGATTCTGTTAGCTCTCAAAAATGTAAGCGAAATGCCTCAAGAGGCTTCCAATCTCTTCATATGCTTTAGGGTAACAAACAAGGTCAAGAGAGCTCAAACTTCTATTCTTTAGGTGCTGCTAAACCTAGGTGGTTGTACATTTCTGAATGAAGTAGACTTGACTTATGGTTATCTTTCTTGCAATTATTTTTCCATAATGGCAGATGGAAGTGAACAAATGAATTAAAACTTGATAAAAATAGCAATAGCAATCTTCTAAATCTAAATCCTAAAATACTCAATTAACAGATGTAAAGAAACTGAATAAATCCAAATGATGAAATGTAGAGACCAGTGCCTTATTGGGTATGCAGAGTCAAATGAAACAGAAATGGGAAACTTATTATAGCAAAAACTCAAATTGTCGACATATGATCTGTTAATAACTTGTATAAACATGTAGGATTATGACTACTAAGCTCTACTTTAATAATCTAGATGAATCTCCCTGATTATTGTGATCAACCAAAAGGGTTTAATCTATCCTTGAAAGAACCAATCAAGTAATCGCATAGTTACAACAAATGTGCACTAATAAACTGAAAATAAACTTGTTATCTCAATTTAAACAACCATAAAGAATCAACTTGGAGACAGCTTAGCAATACTTTGCAATAAACTCAACATACAATTGACACTAGAAATAACTTGCCACACCATTTGATTTTCATTTGAATCGCCATTTGAAAACATGCAACATAGTCTCTAGAATGAGAACTTTATTTTACTATGTCCATTGTTAATCTACCTACTGTGATAATTCTAAAATCTCTTAAAATTATAATTGGGAGTGCATATTTATACACTAGCATCAGGAATCATATCGCTTCATATTCCAATGTTGGCTAGCCATAGTATTCGGGAAAATCATGTCAGCCTGTAACAGTATTATAGAAGTTTTCATGTCGGCCAAAATGTTTGAATCTCTATTTTATTTGCCAACCATTCACCAAGACATCCCTGTAAGTATGCCAAAGGCAATAATATCGTTGTCCGCCCACGCTCTTACTTGCTTTCACCATGACCTCGTGATATCAGAGAGACCTTTCATAGATAAAATTATGCTTCACCGAAAGTCCTCACAATACAACCTGGTCACCAAGACATAAGGGCTATCTCACCGAGATGCAACCTTCATTTCATCTGCTTCACCGTGGTTTTGAAAGTCGGGGAGACATTATGTAGATTATCCTTTGTCTCACCAAAAATTCCACATGACCAAAAGCTATCATCATGACCTATCGCTCTTGGGGAGATATCACATCGACCAAACATCATCACAATGAAACAGCCTGAGCTCATTTTAGATCACCAAGAGAAAACAAATCTCACATCAACAGAGACCCTATGCCCCATCTATTGGTGAGACCCAATGAAATCGCCATGACATTTCACCAAAACCAGTAGCACATATCAATAAGTCAATCCTTCCACTGTCGGTCAGCTAGAAAAAAGATACTAGCCAAGACATAATGCCGATACCGCTTAGCTCTTGCCAATATATGTATCCTCCTCGGTCACCGAAACAACATGAAAGTCATGTCGATAACTGCCAGCGAGTAAAATCCAATCGCTGTGACATAGGAAACATCTTGCCAATAGGCAACACAAACATTTACAAGCAGAATAATGGATTAGGGAGACTTTAATACTATCAGGCCAATAGGAACAAGAATGTGAAAAATGCAAACCAATGGAAACACAGGATGCAATATGCAAAATGTAAGCAGAATGTCATGAGGGAAGGGAAGATGTGCTTATAATAAGGACTCATATGGGAACTTAGGGGTATGAAAATTTGTGAAATTATGTAGAAATTTACAGTCCCAACAGTGGCTCGATTTGGGGATGAATGATAGTAAGATCATTGCAAGGATCCAAAATCTTTGGGTGAACAAACCAAACCAAACACAAAATGAGAAAAACGGAAATGGAAAAGAAGCATGATAGAATGAATGCAAAATGGAGATGAACTAAAACCCTGAACTACTGTGCATGTAAAAGAATTTTAAAGAGGACAAGAAAGAGTTGTCTATGCACTGGCAACCCTTAATCCTCTATGATTCATCATCACCTGTTCTAAGCTATTATGATCTAAAACTCAAACCATACATTCCCCTGTCAAATACTTGGTTTTGTCTTGAGTTCATGAGATTCTTCTTGAAGACATTCATGCAATCTTCCCTACTGAAAGTTTTTAGAGAATCACTATGCTCAGCTTGGCCCAAAATCCCCACATCATTTTGTAATTTATATTCTTCATCATCAGAAAAATCTATGCTATCTCCAACATACAAAATATACATATATTCAATGCAAAATTTATCATTATCTTTCTCACTATTGTGAACTATGAAACACTCACTCAGCTGTATTAAAAATTTATCATCAAAGTGTTTCTATTGAGAGACAATTTTTTTTGTCATATCAGCACTATCTAGAAGAAACAAATCTAAAACCTTTTGCATCTCTTCAGTATCTCTATTCAGAGACAACAATGGATCATGACTCATATCCTCAATATCATGCATATGTGAACAAATAAAATATGGAATTCTATCATCCCTGGCATGAAAATAAACATCTTCTTCACATGAATTAGGAATTTCAAAATCACATACCTCATCTTGAATGGATACAGACTTTTGATCAACACCAAAGGTTTCACCATCATTCCAAGAAATGCACAGGGAATCATAATAATCTTTACACAAATATCTTTCATTGTCAAAACAAATGTAAGCATGACACACAACTTCAAGACCACCTTCATGTGCACATCCCTAGTATTCAGGAGTTAATAAATCTGAAATTTGCTCACTGGTAAGTGAACATGTCATAACATTTTCATCACTAGAGTTAAATTCTTCACTTTTGTCATCATCAAAAAGAAATCCAAGACCATCAGAGAATGAGAAATTGGAAACATTATCAGCACAGTCATTTATTCCATCATTTTGCTTGTCTAAAATTAGCTCATCTCTTTCATAAAGTGGATTTGAAAATAACTAAAGTTCATTCTTGGACATACCTTTGCAAAATATCATTTGATCTCCATTTAATTCTTCATAATACAATGGGTTTTAAAAAGTTTGGAAATCACTTTCATATGTACAAACCTCTTTTTTATTGAATGTGTTTTCATAGCCTTCAACTACAGATGGAAGTATTATCTACTTACTATCAACATTTCCCATCGCTTCTTCACCCTGATCTTCATAAGTGGTAGAAGAATCCCTTGATTGCAGATCCAAATCCTCAACTACAACAACAATTAGCCTCTCTATCTCCTTTTTGGCGAGTCTCTAAATACTGCATGGAGCAGGTGCCACAACATAATGTGGCTTTGTACAATCTTCCTCAGAATCAGAAAAGACCTACTGCTCAACCACATGGACATTGTATTTCTGATTTGAAACATCATGTTGATAACCTTCATCCTCTAAAGAGGAGTACCTCTCCTCAAAATGGTGAAAGGTATTTGAAGTAAAAAATATTATGTGATCTTCTCCTTTGTTATCCATCAACATTCCCTCTTCTTGCATTCTTTGGGCTACAACACAATAATCTGGGGAGTGTGGCATATCACAAAATTCATAGAAGTAATTGTTACTTACCATATAGGTTCCCTTTGTCAGTGGATCAAGAGCCTCCTCACTTCCAGGCCTAGTTGTTATAGGTTTTCCATCCTTCCACTCTGTATTATAAGGAATGCCATGCAACCTCAACATTTCATTCCTATATGTGTTCTCCTGTCTATACTAATAATTATTGCTTTGCTGAGGAATCTTAGGATTATCTCTTTTATCAATTATCCCTATAGCCCTCTTATTATTTTCAATTGATAGTGTTATCTTTTGTGCTTTAGCGAAATCTCTTGGGAACTAATTTCTTAGCTCATACCCTGTCTTAGGGTCAAACGCATTTAAATAAACACTCAGTGCTACAGAATCTGGAAACTTTGATCCAAGAGGTATTCTATTTTGCAACTTATTGAATATCTGATTAAAATCATAAATTGTATCATTTTGATCTTTCTGAATTCGTATTAATTCATGAAGAGTAGCATCTGGTGCACCTAGATTCCCATATTTCTTGAGGAATTGATCTTGAAATCCTTGGAGAGATTCAATAGAGACTATTGGTAGGCTATTGAACCAATCCCTAGCATCTTTAATAAGTGATATTGAATGAATAGCCTCATGCGTAAATCTTCATATGGCACATCCAAATCTTGGATGAAAGCATTGAAACTTCTTAAATGCTCTTCAACAAAAATTGCATTACTCCCCATAAACTTTGGAACAATACCTCTCCAACTGCCATCCATTGGATAAGGGGATAACTGGATCCCTGCCAAATCAAACTGTTTGATCATTGTTGTGTATTGATGAGGGGGGGCACTAGGTGGGTACTGATGTTGGTATTATATCTTATACTATTGACCATGAGGTGGCTATGGTGAGTATATATTCTGAGGAATCCAATGCCTACCTACATTTGTGTACCCATTCATTCCACACACAAACTCCATTCTTCATAAAGTTTTTTTTTTTTAAGAGTTGCCACCTACTTTTCCAAAAGTAGGAAAATGATCATTTCTGATCTTTTCCCAACAGAATCACTCTTTCTGAATCTTCTCAAATTATAAATTTTTCTTCACTAACTCTATATGATGATCTTCAACTGAAATTTCTAATGTTTGTCCTTAGCGGAGTCGCCAATTTGTCTAGTCTCAAAAATGCAGGAAGAATGCCTCAAGAGGCTAGCAATCTCTTGATATGCTTTAGGGTAACAGACAAGGCCAAGAGAGCTCAACCTTCTACTCTTCAAGTGTTGCTAAACCTAGGCAGGTGTACCTTTCTGAATGAATCAAACTTGACTCATGGTTATCTTTCTTGCAATGATTTGTCCACAATGGAAGATGGAAGTGAACAAATGAATTCAAACTTGATACAAATAGCAATCTTCTAAATCTAAATCCTAAAATACTCAATTAACAGATGTAAAGAAACTAAATAAATCCAAATGATGAAATGTAGAGACCAGTGCCTTATTGGGTATGCGAAGTCAAATGAAACATAAATGGGCAACTTATTATAGCAAAAACTCAAATTGTCGACATATGATTTGTTTATAACTTGTATAAACATGCAAGATTATGACTACTAAGCTCTACTTTAATAATCCATATGAATCTCCCTAATTACAGTGATCAACCAAAAGGGTTTAATCTCTCCTTGAAAGAACCAATTAATTAATCACACAGTTACAACAAATGTGCACTAATAAACTAAAAATAAACTTGTTATCTCAATTTAAACAACCAAAAAGAATCAACTTGGAGACAACTTAGCAATACTTTGCAATAAACTCAACATACAATTGATACCAGAAATAACTTGCCACACCAACTAATTTTCATTTGAATCACCATTTTAAAACATGCAACATAGTCTCTGGAACGAGAACTTTATTTTACTATGTCCATTGCTAATCTACCTATTGTGATAATTCTAAAATCTCTTAAAATTACAATCGGGAGTGCATATTTATACACCAACATCAAGAATCATATCGCTTCATATTCCAATGTTGACCAACTGTAGTATTCAGGCAAATCATGTCAGCATGTAACAGCATTATAGAAGTTTTCATGTTGGCCATAGTAATTGAATCTTTGTTTTATTCGCCAACCATTCACCAAGACATCCCTGTAAGTATGCCAAAGGCAATAATATCATTGTCTTCTTGCACTCTCACTTGCTTTCGCCGTGACCTCATGATATCAGAGAGACCTTTCATAGATAAAATTATACTTCACCAAAAGTCCTCACAATACAACCTAGTCGCCAAGACATAAGGGCTATCTCACCGAGATGCAACCTCTGTTTCATCCACTTCACTGTGACTTTGAAAGTTGGGGAGATGTTATGTAGATTATCCTTTTTTTCACTGAAAATTCCACAGGACCAAAACCTGTTGCCATGACCTATCACTCTTGGGGAGATATCACATCGGCCAAACATTGTCTCAATGAAACAACCTGAGCTCATTTTAGATCACCAAGAGAAAACAAATCTCACATTGACATAGACCCTATGTGCCATCTATCGGTGAGACCCAACGAAGTCGCCATGACATTTCACCAAAACCGGTAACAAATACCAATAAGTCAATCCTTCCACCATCAGTTGGAAAGACAAAAGATATTCACCAAGACATAATGCCAATACCACTTAGCTCTTGCTGAGATATGCATCCTCCTCGGTTGTCGAAACAACATGAAAGTCATGCTGATAACTGCCAGTGAGTAAACTCTAATCATCATGACACAAGAAACGTCTTGCCAATAGGCAACACAGACATTTACAAGTAGAAGAATGGATCAGGGAGACCATAATATTATCACACCAATAGGAACAAGAATGTGAAAAATGTAAACCAATGGAAACATGGGATAAAATATGCAAAATGTAAGCATAATGTCATGATGGAAGGGAAGATGTGCTTATGATAAGGACTCATATGGGAACTCAGTGGTATGAAAACTTGTGAAATTATGCAAAAAATTACAGTCCCAACATAATCATTACAAGAGAAATGTGATGTGGAAATAAAAAGATATAATGATTTATTTATTGCATATAATAAGGATAAGTAGAGGTTAGAAAAGTTAGACTTGCAAAATGAGATGTTGCTAAGTCAACAGCTAGTGCCATTAGTTGAAGTCACTGATCCATCTTCCACTTTTCCACCACCTACTCTAGTTCATTCACCTCCTCCACCAACTTTAGGTATGGTTGTATATGATGAGAATACACCAATTATAGAGCTTACCCCAAGTACATCAAGTATACCTCCTCCCAAGGAAAGAACAAGAAGGGATTTAATCAAACAATTAAGGGCATATGAGGAACTATTCGAATGATATGATGAAAATAATATACTATTATTTCTAATTTTCTTTAGCATTGTTTACAAAAAGAAATAAAAAAGAGTGAATAGTGTTCATTCTAACTACTCTTTAATGTTTGATTCAATCAGGATGTTTGAAGGGGATAGATCAATAGATATCCCATTGATGCAGATATGGGTACCTAAGCTTAGTATATTGAAGAACATGGTTGTAGGATCAACTCATGATCCTAATAAACCACTAAGAATTTCCCCCGCATACAAGATAGTGAAAATAATTATTGATTTATAGGGGTTAGTGGATCCACTTTAGAAGAGAATCAGATAATTGCTCCAACAGTTTTATGAGAATGATATTGGCCTCTTACCAAATATTCTAGATAGAAATGGAGTTGTTGAAACATATGAACAATGGAGAGCTCAAATGGATACTATCATTGTTGTGGAGGCTGCTTTAATTTGTGAGGGTGGAGATGTTAAGGTGTGAACCCACAATACTGGTTTACAATTTCTGGGAGATCCTATTTTTTGCTGAAATCACATATTTTTATAAAATATAATGATTTAAGCCTTGAAAAGTTTCATTTAAAGGATTCCAATTGAAGAGGGTTTGATCAAACCACCTTAGATCAAACCCCCTTGGATAGAACCATGTTAGAATACCTATAATGAAATATACTTCATAACTATCAAAATGTTGATAAAAACCACTTTTGATTTACCTTTTAGGGGATCAAACTATGAGTGCACTAGATATTGAAGTCCTTATCCAACAAGAAAAAAAATTGAATTTCAATGCATACAAAAAAGTTATGTTCTATATAGTCTGCCTATGTGTGAATTGTAATTGGTTTGACTTTGAAACTTGATTAAGGAAAAAATATTTCAAAAAACACTATGAAACCAAATGAAAGCACTATATATCATAGTTACAAATCTAAATTCAAAAAATTTAGATTTTTATCCTTCATGGAAAAAAATTATGCTGTATATGGTGAGCACCACTCCTTAAAAATGGTATTTACTCAAGAAAACTAGTTTTGAAAGAAGGTGGAAAAAGAATTACAATTTGATTCCAAATTTTTTGAAAAAATATATATTTAGAATCTATAGACAAAAGTGTCACAAATCACTAGTTTTCATCATCTTCAAATTCCTCAAGGTTTAGCCGCTATAGGTGCCTGAAAGTGAAGATTTGGTTTGAAAAAATCAATTTAGTGTCCAATTTGGCCAAAAATTGTAAACCAGTATTGTGGGATCACCCTAAGATAGACATGTTGAAGAATACCATGTATAAATTGTACATCACTTGTATATTTTTGGAGGAATTTGATAAATATGTAAATTAGGTAATGAGGAAGTATGAACCATACAAAAAGAAAAATGGAATTATTCATGGCATTCATTTGGCCATCTGAAGAGGATTATGAGGTCTAGGACCAAAAATTTAATTAGATACTTGACTTGTGAAGTATCTTGGTGAGGTGGATGTATTTTTGTACTTTTGTATAATCAACATCTCAAAAGGTTTTCAACAATGACAACAAAGTATTTTTATCTTCATACACAACAAGGTTTTTGGTTTCATCTTCCAACTCAGATTTCTTGAGTCAACTTTATGAAGAATAAAGAAAAGGAGTGGCAAAGAATTTAAATCTACATCAAAGGAACTTTTGGATAGACAATTGGTTACCAAGATTAAATATAACTATTTTTTTCCTCAAAATATTCTATCCATGAGTTTACAAATGTGATCATATTTTGAAATGTATATTAATGTCAAATAAAAAAATGATATGTGTAATGACCCAAAGCTTGTTGCTCCCTTGTTTTATAAAATGGAATTCGAGGTCATTTGCATGGGGATGATTGATCTCCCAGAGAATTTTGTAATGTAAGCACAAAGAATAGAAGTAAAGTTTTGTCTTAGGTTATTAAGTTTGTATTTTTTGCATTTTATGTTATAACAATACTAGCATTTGAATATAAGAATTGGCATAATTATGAGTCAGTTGTATCCTATTCTACACTTTACATGAATTATTAATGAAAATGATCAAGGATCTTCCATTTGATCTCCATTTTTTCCCAATGGATGTATTATTTTATCAATGTTCTGATTTAAAGAATTGGTTAAATTAATTTTATAAAAGTATAGGTTAGTGTATTCGTGTGCAGGGATTTGGTAAGAAGAACTGATTTAGGATATTGAGTTCAATGTTGTAATTAGATATTTTAAAGCTCTGTAATTTTAGGATTGAAATGTTATTATGCATCATGATTTTTATGGAATTTGACTCCATACCCTACGTTAAGGTATTGTTCTAGAATCTATCTAAAGTTACAAGTTCATGGATCTCTCACACTCTAAAAGAAAAAATACAAATATTCATTTCAAATGTAGTTTAATTCATGCAAGATTCATACATTTTCATATTCTCTTGCTTTATAATGTTAAATGTTATATAGGATTAGCCAAATCTTTGAAGTATTTCATCTGATAAGAAAAATATAAGAGAATATGTCTATTATTTATAATGTATGAGGTAAATTAGCACACAATTATCTTAATTGAATTGTATGGGATCACCCTCTTGGGTTATGTAGAGCCCAAATTTTAGAGGAAAAGTTATTGCAATTCTCACCTATTCATTGGCCAATCCCTCCAAGTAGCTGACCATTGGAAGTGGAAAATCCATAGGTTATATGTGAGATCAACTTGGTATTTAAAAAACACCAATAGATTTCTTAATTTGATGCTTGAATTCTTGCTTGAATGCTTGAAATCTACATCACAATGTTAGCTCCAAAATTGATGAGGGCACAACCCGAGACACATAAAATAACCCACAAACAAGAGAATAATTTTATTATTCATAAAATGGACTTCTTACATGTAGAGGATCTCAAATCCCCAAATTTCACAACACATGCAAATTACAGAAAGCTACAGAATCACCCTTTCACAATATGTGAGCTTGTCCCCAAAAGTTACCCAAAAATACTAGAAACCCGCCCATAAATAGAGCTCCTCTTTAGTTTGGAGCCAAAACAACATTAAAATTTGAGTTTAGGTGGTTTGGCGCCAAAAATTACAACTTGAAGTTCAAAATTCAAAACAACATTTGCAATTGTTTCTTCTAGAGAGTGCGCCAACTTCCCGGAGGCATAACTTTTGATCCGAGGCTCTGATTCGTGAACCGTTTGAACCATTGGAAAGGTCTCAGAGCCAAGAATAGGCTCAAAATCCACTATGCCGATTTTAGCAAGTTTCAGGGATATTCCAGAAGTCTAAGTGCCTCAAATCCAACTCAGAAGATTTTCAAGTGCAAATCTGGGAAACTAAAATTGCAATATCTTTCAACCCAGGAATAGAAAATAAAAACCGTAAATTGGGAATTTCATTATGACAAAAAGGGTATCCAAAAATGTAAAAATATCTAAAAAATGATAAACTTGAAATTTAACTATTTTTGGGTGATGCAAGATTGCCCTTACACCACTGGATGATCCTACATCAAACACCCAGGGTAATTTGAGAAGTGACCCCATCACATCTCAGATGGTTGAGGAAAGCCCAACTAGTCAACCACTGCCTTAGATAGCCAGGATGAATCTTCCACAGGCCTTCCTCTCCATTTCACTAGATATTCTTCATACTGCCTGTTTCTGGTACTCCTTCCCACACGACTATCCAAGATTTCCTCAATCTCCTCTTTTTCTGAAGTAGATGCTAGAATTCCACATTGTTCCATCATTGGTACTTCCTCTGCACCACCTTCATGATACTCTGTCAAATCTAAAATGTTGAACACAGGGGAAATGTTGAATTCATCTGGCAACTCTACCTCATATGCATTCCCTGAATCATGATTCTTCAAAATTTTATAGGGACCGAACTTCTTCATCTTCAATTTGTTATATGTCCCCACTAGAAACCTTTCTTTCATCAAGTGGACCATCACGTCATCACCAATCTGAAACTCCTTATACCTCCGCTTCTTATATGCTTTAGCCTTATACTGCATATTCATCTTGTTAATATGTTCTCTTACCTTCTCATGTATTTCCTTGATGTCTTCTACAAAATCTTCAGCTTCAACACTTATTTTCTTCGCTTGGTCCATCTTCCTCAATTCTGGAGCTATTCTGGGGCTACCTCCATACACAATCTGGAATTGTGATCTACCACTGCTTCTATTGACACAATTGTTGTAAGAGAATTTTTCCTAGGGTAAGATCAAGTCCCATCCCTTAGGTTTATCTCCTACCAAACATCTCAGTAGGTTACCCAGACTCCTGTTAACAAACTCTGTTTGCCCATCTGTTTGTGGATGGTGTGCAGAACTGAACTTCAGCTCTGCCTTTAGCTTCTTCCACAAGGTCCTCCAAAAGTACCCCACAAATTTGGTGTCACGATCTGAAATAATACTCTTTGGAAGACCATGTAGCCTTACCACCTCTTTGAAGAAAAAGTCAGCAATGTGGACTGCATCATGGGTCTTCTAACATGGAATGAAATGTGCCATCTTCGAAAACCTATCAACCACCACAAAGACTGAATCATTGCCTTGTTGTGTCCTTGGAAAACCAAGAACAAAGTCCATACTTATATACTCCCATGTCCTCTTTGGTATAGGTAAGGGCTGATATAAGCCCGTATTCTGGCTCACTCCTTTAGCCATCTGACATACCCTACAACTTTGTACAAACTTCTTCACATCCTGTGACAACTAAGGCCAATAATAATGCTCACTGATAATGGCACTGGTCTTATCCTGACCAAAATGTCCTACCATTCCTCCACTATGCTTCTCCTTTATCAGGTTCTCCCTCATGGAACTCCTTGGGATACATAATTGACTTCCCTTAAATAACATGCCATCCTGGATTATGAAATCTAGCCACCTTGTCCTATCCACTATAACAAGTTCCTTACAAGCTTTCCAAGCCTCTGCAAAATCAGGATCTTCTGCATACAGTGTCTTGAGTTCATTCAACCCAACCACTTCAATTTGCATCTTTGTCATCAATGTATGCCTCCTACTTAAGGCATCTACAACCCTATTTGACTTCCCACTCCTATGTTTCAAAACAAAGGTATAACTCTACAAAAACTCTACCCATTTCATATGCCTCGATTTAATTTTCCGACTATTTAGGTACTGCAAGGCCTAATGATCAGTATATAGAACAAATTCCTTTGGCAACAAATAATGTCTCCATTTCTTTAATGCTTGAACTATTGCATAAAACTCCGATCATATACATAATACTTTCTCTTGGCATCATTTAACTTTTCACTAAAATAGGCAATGAGCTTACCTTCTTGGCTCAACACTGCTCCAATGGCACAACCACTAGCATCACAATCCACCTGAAACACCTTGTTGAAATATGGGAGGGCTAGAATAGGCTACTCTATCACCTTTTGCTTCAACAGTTCAAAACTTTTTGCTGCTCTAGTGCTCCACTTGAATTCTTTTCTATCCCCTCTCATTGTTTCAGTTAGAGGTCCACAAATACTACTAAAGTTTCTAATGAACTTTCTATGAAAACTAGCCAAACCATGGAAAGGTCTCACCTCAGTAGTAGTTCTTGGGGTAGGCCATCCCAGAATAGCCTTCACCTTCTCTGGGTCCATCTTGAGACCTTCGGCTGAGACAACAAATCCCAAGTACGCTAACTCCCTCTTCACAAAACTACACTTTTTCAGATTAATCAACAGTTTCTCTTCTCTTAACTTCTCAAAAGCTCTCCGAATATGCATCAAATGCTCATCCAACGTCTTACTGAAAATCAAAATATCATCTAAATACACAATAACAAAACTTCCCATAAATTCTTTTAATACCTCATTCATGAGCCGCATGAATGTGCTCAGTGCATTGGTTAGCCCAAAAGGCATGACTAACCACTCGTACAGGCCCTCTTTGGTGTTTAAGGCAGTCTTCCATTCATCTCCATCTTGAATCCAGATCTTGGTGATATCCACTCTTCAGATCAATCTTTGTGAAGTACTGAGCTCCACTCAAACAGTCCATCAGGTCATCCATCCTTGGCAGGGGAAATTTGTACTTGATTGTTATCTTGTTTATGGCTCGAGAATCTATACACATCCTCCACTCCCCATCCTTCTTTGGTGCTAGTACTATAGGTACTGCACATGGACTCAAACTCTCAGTATCAAACCCTTTCTCAACAACTCTTGAACTTGTTTGTTCAACTCCTCATTTTTGCTGGAGTCATTCTATGAGCTGCCTTATTTGAAACTGGCTCTAGGAATCAAGTCACTCGATGACTGATCTTCCTTATTGGCAGTAAACCCTCAGGGTACATTATCAGAAACAATATCCTGAAACTCATCCAACATCCCAGAAACTTCTTCTGGAACCTTCTCACTATACTCATTACTCACTCTAGGAATCAATGCATAACACACACGCTCATGCTTTATACCTTCTAAAAAATTTCTTCCATCTACATAACAAATTCTAGCACTACTGCATACCTTTTCTTTGTCTCCTTCAAGGGTTTCAACTTGTGACGAACCCCATCCTTTGTCAAGGAATAAGTATTTGCATGGCCATCATGTATAGCTCGCCTATCGAACTGCCACGACCTCCCCAACAACATGTGACATGCATCCATGGGGATGATATCATAGAGTACCTCATCATGGTAGCTCCTGATCTTGAACTTTACTAAGCATTGCTCATTGACCAAAACTTTGTGGTCTTTCTGCAACCAAGCAATCCGATACGGATGCGGGTGCCTTTCCCTCTTTAGCTTCAACTTTGTGACCATCTCCTTTGACACCAGATTATCAGTGCTCCCATCATCAATAATGACATCACAAAATTTTCCTTCACACTTGAACCTTGTGCGCAACAAATTCTTCCTTTTTTTTGGTTCCTTTTCTTTAGTCACTAGGGCTCTCCTAATCACTAGGGTTTCTCCCCATTTAGCATCATCTGAATATTCAGATTGGGCCGCTTCATCTACATGCGCAACCCTTCCATGACCTTCTGGCCTTTTATCTGCCCTTCCTTGGTGTTGTGGACATTCATAGGCTTGATGCCCTTCTTCACCACACTAGAAACATGTTCCTCTAAAACCACCTCTTCCAGATCCTTGTCCATATCTCCCTCATCCTCTACCTCTTTGATCACCACTATTTTGATCATGAGGGCGGTAGAAGTTGTCATTATTTTGGCTTCAGCTGGTACCCACATCTTCACTTTTCTTTTCATCATCATTTCGGCTTCCTGAAGGTCTTCCATTTCCCCTTCTGCTTTGACCTCCTCGTCCTTTTTGCTTGCCATCAAATCTTTTGTTCAGCTTCTCTTCCACCTTCAAAGAAAATTGATACACATCCTCAATGGTGGTCATTCTAACTAGGATTAACTCCTCCTGAATGCTTGGTCCTAACCCATTAAGATATCGGGCTACCTTCTCCTTGTTGGCCTCTGTGTGACCCGTTTTGATGATTATCTTGTGAAAATCTTCAGTATATTCTTTCACATATCTACTTCCTTGCTTCAACCCTTGCAATTTCTTCAATAGATCTAATTCATAGTCCACTGGTATGAATTGCTTCTTCAGTCTCTCTACTATGTGATCCCATATGGTGATCTTGACTTTTCCTCTTTGATTTCTTTCCAACTGGACCTCTTTCCACCAAATACTGGCATGGCCCTTTAGCTTCATTTTCAAAAACTTAACCCAATCTGGGTCCTCTATTTCCTCATACTCAAAATATTTTTCTAGCTCGTTGATCCAGTCGATCATCTCTTCTGGGTTCAGACTTCCAGAATAACTGGGGACTTCTGCTTTGGGCCTTTTCCCAATCTTTGAAATGGCCCTTATTAGCCGCATTTGGTCTTGGAGGCATCTTTCTTGACCTCGACCCACAACCACGGTCCTGGTGCGAACCACCTCACGATCGGAGATTTGTCCACACGCTCAAGAAAACTTCACTCTGATACCACTTGATGAGGGCACAACCCAAGACACAAAACATAACCCACAAACAAGAGAATAATTTTATTATTCAAAAAATTGACTTCTTACATGCAGAGGATCTCAAATCCCCAAACTTTACAACACATGCAAGTTACAGAAAGCTACAGAATCACCCTTTCACAATATGCAAGCTTGTCCCCAAAAGTTACCCAAAAATACTAGAAACCCACCCATAAATAGAGCTCCTCTTTAGTTTGGAGCCAAAACAACATTAAAATTTGAGTTTAGGTGGTTTGGCACTGAAAATTACAACTTGAAGTTCAAATTTCAAAAGAACATTTGCAATTGTTTCTTCTAGAGAGTGCGCCAACTTCTCGGGGCCATAACTTTTGATTCGGGGCTCCGATTCACGAAACCGTTTGAACCGTTGGAAAGGTCTCGGAGTCAAGAACGCACTTGAAATCTGCTATGCTGATTTTGGCAAGTTTTAGGGCCATTCTGGAAGCTCTAAGTGCCTCAAATCCAACTCAGAAGATTTTCAGGTGCAAATCTGGGAAACTAAAACTGTAATATCTTTCAACCCAGGAATAGAAAATAAAAACCATACATTGGGAATTTCATTATGATGAAAAGGGTATCCAAAAATGTAAAAACATCTGAAAAATGATAAACTTGAAATTTAACTATTTTTGGGTGATGCAAGATTGCCCTTACACCACTGAATGCTCCTGCATCAAAAACATAATATGAACACATGTGGATCTTGACATGATGATATGATCTTGATTAATTTTTTAGATGCTTGATAAATCTACTCTTCAATTCTCTTGACAGTAATATTTTCTCTAGTAAAATTTTCATTAATGCTTGATAATGTTGCTTAGATTTGGATTAATAAAACAACTATGAATTTATAGGTGTTTATCTAACTTCCCAAAAATTAGATTCCTTAAGTCGACATTTGAAATTTGAATTCAAATTATTAAAATGCTACCAAAAAGATATTAAAACTTGTGTCTTGGCACTTAAGGAGGATTTATTCGCCCTTGGCCAAATGGGTCTTGGGACCTAAATCTAGTACACACAATTTTCATTGTGTTTAAATTAATGTTAGCATTTGTTTAACGTCAATTACCCTTTGGAAACTAGGAATAATAAGGATGAATAATGTATAATTTAGGAAATTAGAAGCTTAATGAATTCCAATTAGTTAAGGGGATGCAAGTGTACTATGTAAATGTAAAGGATTACATTTTTAAACACTACAATAATAATAAAACACCTTTGCAAACAATTCAAGAGGAATGAAAACTTTCACCAAAACAAGACATGGAACTAAACAAGAAGTGAAATAGGAACATACAAATGTTATTTTCATAAAACCTCCTATTGTGATTAATTTTGATGATAAAGATGCAATTGCTAAACTTGATGAACAAGTGTACAACAAACTTAATATTTCTATGCCATAGAAAAATGGCCCCTTGTCATTTTCATGGCCTTTTAGGTCTTGTTTCACAGTGTTGGAACTATGTTGCTTTGATTTTATGTTGTAACATGGCTTGAACATGCTTATTTAGGTATTAAAACTCAAAGAATGTTGTCTTGTGAAGGATTTGTGAAGTGTTGTAAGACATTTCTACATTCTTTTAGACTCTCTTTAATGCATTTCACCTAAAAACCACCTTTTTACTCATCAACAAGCCCTATTGTGAAGTGTTGTAAAGTCGTGTAATCAAATATTATGCTCTTCTAGGAATATTTTCACTATTTACACCCTTCTCATGCTTTATTTGGTCTCTTTATGCCCTCATAAGTTGTATTTAAGTGTATTTATTAATGTTTTTGAAAGAGGAAAAAATGGGTTTTATGGGGACCCAAAACCACAAAGGTTACAAACAAAAGAAATAAATCATCAAAGAACCCAAAAAAAGAGAGGCTATAGAGAGGACATCATAATAACAAGGCAATAGCCACCAAAAAAAGGCTAGCAAGGGCCACAAAAAAGACCAAACAAAAAATCAACAACAACTAAACTTGGGACTTTAAAATTTCCATTGTCTCAGCTTCCATGTCGTTCATCTCCTGAACAGTGTATTTTTTTAATATTATCCCAAAAAATAACATTAAATACAACATTTTTCCCGACATGTGTTTTTAGGTCCCAGGTGGGACCCATTCGCCATGGGTGGCGAATGAGTCTCCCTTGACCCCAAATTCAAAATATTTCAATTTTCCATTCAGGATTTTATTCAAAATCACTTAATGTTGGCTTGTGATGAGGCGTGAACAAATACTAAGGCACAATAATTGTATAAATAAGTGTTTTTCATCTCATTTTACATTTTCCTACAATCTCCTAACACATTCAAGCAATTTCAAGCAATCTACATCATTAATTCAATCACTATTCAAGCACTTTGAAGCTGGCATTGACTTTACTTTAGACTTGCATCATCAGGGGTTACATAAGTTGATAGAATTTGCATGTTATTAGTTTATCTTTCTCTTCCATTTCATTTTCTTTTCAAGGGTTTAATTACCAAAAGTGGGGTTTGACCAAGGCAAACCCCTATTCACTAATCCTCAATCATTTTTCCACTATTGCATGTTTGTTTACAACCCTTTGCTTGTAGATTTGATAGGTTATTGGGTATTGAAGATTTATTTTCAAGTCAACTAGGTGCTACAAGTCAACTCGAGTCAAAATCAAGCTTGGAGAGAGTTATTTGTCTTTTTTCTATAGATTTGACTTCGTCAACCCGACAAGCAGACATTTCTAGATCTAGTGTTGTAGAGTTGTCTCCTAATTTTTTAGAAATTTGGGAGAGGACTGATTCGCCACCTATGGTGAATGAGTCCCACCTTAGGACTAGAAACTTGAGTTTTGTTAGATGGGTACGTCTAAGGTATGGGGCTGACAACTTTTTTTAAACCCATAATTGATGAAACAAAAAGGGTTTCTAGAGGCAATTCTCATCTTTCCACCAATATAAATTATTCTTTACTTTGAATTTAATAAATAATTATTATTCATTTTCTATTTGAATTACAACTAATGTCTTGATTGATAGGTTGATTGAAAAAAATCTATAGATTTCAAATGGTATCACATTTTTGAATCTGAAACATGTGTCACATTCTATGCTTCACATACTATAGGATTAAAAAAAAGTTGAATTTCATGAAGTTTTGACCAAGTTAAGGTGGTTAGACATACGATTTTTTACATTTTTTAAAAGTTATAATAAAAATTCATAATTAATTATTTACTTGAAAAAAAATTACAAAAACTGCATCACATCAGACATGAATCCTCTACTTATATCTAAAATCTTATAAAAAATATTATCATTTTATTGTTGTTAGGGTGGAATGAAAACCTAATTATTTTTCTCGTGAAATTTAAGTACTCTTGCATTGAAATTTCAAATTTTCACCAAATAGATTTTTATTTTTTAAATAAACCTAATAGTTTAGAAACTACATTCAATTTGCTATAGATTCTATTTTTACATATTTTTTAATAATATAGATAACTTATTAAATAATTTATGTCAAGTTTCCTAACTCTAATTTTTCTAATTTTTTTTCCACTGAAGGGCCTATTTTTTCCATGATGATCCTGCACATACCTAGATTCCAGATCTCGACAGATAGAAACCAACTCCCAACAATTTTTCACTACTAGGCGGACTAATTCGCCACCCTGGGGGAATGAGTTCCACTGTGAAAAATTAGTGATTTCCATCAACATCCAAGACATTCTAGAATCATCACACTTTGACGAGGTTCACTCTAATTTAACCCATCTCTTCCTGTTCTACACATTTCATTCATTTTTTATTGTTTGCATATCATAATGTGTTTTCAAACATATTTGTAATTGCACTTTTGCATTCATTTTTTATCATTCAGATTAGTCCATTGCATTTAGTTAAGTTTATTTACCTTAAAAAAACATTTCATACATCCTAATTTGAGTGATACATTAGCATTCTTGGCCCTATCTCTCTTCTTTTAGATGAAAAACCCTAGAAGTGCAAGAGTAGTACATAGGGTCCCAAAAATCTATGTTTCAATTTCATTTAAAAAAAATTAATTTAGATGGGGGTAACTGTGATAATCCTCTTAATGAGAGTGACCCATCATGTGTTGAACCAAATGATGCTCCTAGAATAACACTTACTGTAGTCCCTTTCGCTTCTTGTTTTTCTTTTTTATATGGTGAGCAATATTGGGATAAAGATGACCTACTTTAGGTCATCTCACATGCACATGATACCCCATTTTTTTCTTTATGTGTTCTTTGTGATTGCATGCATGTGATGTGATCCTTAGTGTTGTGCTTCTTGGTGTGTCATTATATTTGTGAGTTTTCTTTAGATGACCATTATTGCTCTATTGAAACAAGGATACAAAGAAAATTAATTTGTCATGACATTCTACTACTTGTATCTCCATTCTTCTATATGTCATCAACTTTGTTCTTTTTGTCTTGTGTTTTCCCTTTTTGGGATGATGCAAGGCATTAATAAATTTAGGTCTCTTCCATGTTGACCCAAAATTTTATTTTTTACATCTGTGTGTCATTCCTCCATTGTGTTCATTGTTCCAAGAGTATTTGTAGAATGATGTCAATTTTGAGCTCTATTATAACACTATAGAAAAGATGTATACTAACCTCAAATTTGTGGATCCCATATGTGTTCATATTCTATGTTGATTATTGTACTATATTTGGGGGCAACCCCTTATCATGATGTAGCTTTATTTGGACACATATAATTGGCATAGGGATTTCCAAATAATCTCTTGTGACCTTTAATCACCTAAAATTTATCATTTTTTCTACCTTAATTCAATTTCTCACAATACGGTTTTAGTAGTTTCTTTAAGGTGGGGGCATACATTGTCAATATTTGCATCACTTGGTTCACATGTGTTGAACATAGTGGTGCATTGACATTATCATTTTTCCTTCACTTTGTTCATGGGCATTCAACTTAGTGTTGTGTTGGCATAGTATCTTGATAATCTATGTTACCTTGTCAAGGTTATTAGGGAGTATAAATCTTAGTATGGTTGACATCGGTACACACCTAGTGAATAGAAAACTTCACTAGACCTAATGTGTTTCTCAAAGTTTCCACCTTTTTAATGAGTACACACCTAGTGAATAGAAAAATTCACTAGACCTAGTGTGTTTCTAATGTTATCTTGTCCTGGGGGCTCACCTAGAGAATATCAAACTTCACTAGCCTGTGTTTCCTTCTTTATTATGGTTCACCTATAAAATATCAAACTTTACTATTGTGTGAGTTATGAATGCATTTGGTGTGGATCCTACAATAACACATCTTTCTATCCTGTGATTTTCCATACCCTCCTTTTTCTTTACATTTTGATCATGTGACAAGTGCCCCATTCTTTAATACTCACACATGTGTAAGCATGCATGGGTCATATCACTTTCACCTCACCCTTTGACTCAACCTATCATTGGTTACTCAGAAATGTTTGAGAATCTCCCACACTTGTGTAGATACCCTACCCTTAAATCCACTTTTTGACTTTTGTCCCTTCCTTGATTTATGTCTCTTCCACTTTTAAATATTTCTCCACTTGTCATATTCATAAGCCACCCTATGTGTGTGCTCACATATGTTTGATCACACCAAACTGTCTTCCCTATGACACATGTAGTTCTCCTAGTCTCCCCTTGTAATGTTATCATAAGGCTACTCCCTCAATCCTTACACTAACTCCCACACAATCATAACCCTTCATTAATCAATGTATCTTATCCCTCCATTACTCACAAAGAATCTATAAATTGGATACCTTTCTCCTCATTTTGATATCCACATGCAAGATAATTGCATGCTATCCATTTGATCATAAAAATAAAATCACCATACTATTATTATTCTAGTTTGAAGACAAATCTAAACTTCAAATCAATTCAAGAATAAATCATTTGGTAAGACAATCAAGTGGTGAAGTTTGCAATTCACTTCCACTCAATTGGAAGAGAAAGGAAAAATAAGGTAAACAAATTTAGTTTACATGCTTAGTATTTGTGTTATTTTTGTGTTATTTCATTGATTTTCTTGTATTCACAAGTAATTTCATTATTTTAAAAATATATCCTCTACTTCATTTAAATTAAGATATTTAAATTATTTATATTTAAAATAAATGGTATAATCTATGAATTTTTTAGATATTTAATTTAAATTCATATTTTCCAAATTAAAGATGGTCTAACATGTAATATTAATAAAAATTATATAAGATGATTATAAAAAAAATCATCAAAAATTAGGTAAATGAAAAAATAATATATATTAAATTTAAGGACTAAGATTAAATTATTCATTGTATAATTTTATGAATTTATATAGTTTGAAATGCTAGCATTCATTAATAGGAAATAATTTATTTATATATATATGGTTGTGGACATCTAAATTTGGACACTTAATTTATCCAAATTCATCCCCTTTCGTCTTATTTTCATTAATTAAGTAATACTACTATAATTTAATTAATACCTTTAATTCTGCCAAATCCCTAAGGTATTTAATCAATAATACCTTATCTCTTTAATTCTCCTTCCATCAATTGAATTAAATAAATATTCCATTTATTTAATTCCTTTCATGTCACATCCTCCATCATTTTTATCTTATCCTAATCCTTCTTCTAATCCCATCATTAGGATGTGCACATGCCTAATCCTTGATTAGGATGTGTCACATCCTCCAAATTTTGCATGTTGGCCTCTAATCTCTCTTAGCCACCTAACCATCCTCTAATCCTTCACTAACTAGCCTAATCAACCTCTCAAGGAATTTTTAGTTCCTTTTATCCTTCCAAGGAATATTAAATTCCTTTTTCTCTTCCCCATGTGATCTTTGACTTGTCACATCAAGTCACATGTGAGAACTAACCCTCTTCTAATCTTCATTAATTAATCTAATCAAGTACTTGCACAATCCTAATCACTTAATTGAGTCAACCCTATTAAATGTTTTTCTTTTTTGACAAGGCATCTCCCTTCCCCATTTGAATTTTTAATTCACTTTTAATCCCCCAATGCACTCAAAAAGAAATTTTAATTCCTTCACTCATTCCCACATGTCCTCTCACCCACATGGGACAAGGACATCCTTTATGAGGATATCTTGTCCAATCCCAAGGTACTTTGTACCCCCCTCCATGTCATGTGTACTTCTCCTTCCACCTCGTGTCCACTTGACCTTTTAGGGCTATATCACAAGCCACATGTCAAGATGTGAGGGCTTGTGAGTTCTCAACTCACCTTAGCCCTACATCTTGATATTTGGTGGCTCAATTTTGACTGTCCATTTCCCCTAGCAATTCTCAAAATTCCTATAAATACCCCCTCTTTTCTCTCATTTTGGGAGAGACCATTTTGCTAGCAAAACTCTTGAAGTTTTGTTTCTCAATCTACACTTAGCCATTTTCATGTTTTCATCCATTTGCACTCATCCTCACAACATCATTTAGCTTGCATCTTGTGCCATCCAAGAAGCATACACATCAAAGATCGAAGGGCCAACCAAAGGATCGATTCGACGCAAGGTATAGAGTTCCATTTTGTTGCTTTCATCTTTTGTTGTTTCCAACTTAGGCTAATCTTGAGGTGTAGGTTGTTTTGGTGTTTATTTGCACTCTTTTACTTGCTGCTTGTTTTCTAATGCTTACATTTGACCTATCACATTTATGGCATTCCTGGTGGGACCCACAAACGGGTCTCTTTCTTTCATGTTTGCTATTTTTTTGCATTTTTGCAGGTTTGGGTTACAGAGTGGCGGACCTATCCTGACAAAGTGGCGGACCTATCCTAACTCAGTGGCAGACTTGTCCCTTTGCAGTGGTAGACCTGTCCCTATGTTGTGGCAGACCTGTCTTAGTGCAGTGGCAGACCTGTCCTTGTTCTATGGCAGACTTGTCCTAATGTAGTGGCAGACCTGTCCTAACGCAGTGGCAGACCTGTCCTAGTGCAGTGGCGGACCTGTCCTGATAGAGTGGTGGACCTATCCCTACAGAGTGGCGGACCTGTCCTCCCGAAGGTAAAATTTCAAGTTTTTGCCAATTGTCTTTTAGTAAATTAGGCACATAGTTTAATTAAAGGGGGTTAATAAACGTTGTTTGGTGTGCTTGTGGAAGGCTATTTGACATATCCAATCCCCTTGTGCCATTTGGCGATCCTAGGTGATGAGAAATCGTAGCTTTCCAAGTCCTTTGAGTCACCCCTTTTTCATTTTCTTAGTGGGACTTGCTTGGGGATTTCATCACCCCAAGGGATGATCCAACCACGTGTACTGGCAGGGTATATAAAGGGGGGAGAGTGAAAGTTGTACCTTAATCCAACCATGTTGTAATTAGCGAAGTGTCGGGATGACGTCAAGAGTTGGTCTGAGCCTTTAGTATCTCGCTAAGGTTCCTGACTCATGCTTGTAACGGGTTGGTGTTCATGGTTTGGGCCTCACATACCAGGTGTATATCGAGGACTCCTTAGCAACCATGTGCATCTTAGAGTAGAAGACTTTGTTGACCATACCTGTTTCTACTAATCTTAGGGTTGTGCTGTTTGAATCATCTTTCTTGCACAAAAACCAGTGATTATCAGTTTAGCCAAGTCTTCTATGATTGCTATATTTTGGGTCCTTTCCCTTACCCATTTATCAAAACATCAAGCTTAAACTTATTCTTTGGTAGACATGTCCCTGTGCTGTGGTAGACCTGTCCTAACTTTGTGGCAGACTTGTCCTAGTGCAGTGGAGGACCTGTCCTTGTGCTGTGGTGGACTTGTCCTAGTGCAGTGGTAGATCTATCCTTGTGCTATGGCGGACCTATCCTAGTGCAGTGGCAGACCTGTCCTAATGCTGTGGCGAACCTGACTTTTGACCAGCCTATATTATCACTTGGAATTCATTGTCCCTCTGTTTTGAACATTGATACGACCATTCAGCATCCAAAACAAACATCTGAATGTTTGTTCTGAGTCACCATCCCCTCATTCTAAGAGTCATTTATCCGGAACACTCTTTTTCTTGTTTTGAGAGCCATTCGTCTATCCTAAGATGCTCCCCATCCGTCCTAAACCCACTTTTACCTCCGATCTTTGTTATTCCATATAAACCCCATTGGAGTTGTCATCCAAGTTGACCTAGGTGTTTGTCCCTAATCATAATCATCATAGCTAGCTTAGGATCGCTATCTGTCTTAAGTTAGTTATCCTTTCCGACCCAATCAATTCGCTTCTATCTCAAGTTGGATTCAGTGTCATTATCATACATCCACCTTTCAATAAATACCTAGTGTTACCAAGGATCCTTCTTAAACTCGGTTGTGGATCTCGGTCTTCATCATATTTATCATCAAATCAATCCTAATCATCTAACCAATCCAACCCCCACATCATCAAATCTATCTGAATCAAAATCCAAAACCTGGACTAATCCAGTGTCATCAAATCAATCCACATCGGTCTAACCGATCGTCATCAGTCAATCTACCATCAAATCGAATCAATCTTTCATCATCGAGGTCTTTCTAATATCTTGATCCCTCTCATCATCTTGCATGCCCATTCAGACTCGATCACAAGCAAAGAAAATGGCTGACCAACAAGCCCTGAATGCCCAATCAAACAATCCTCAAGATCCCAATAACACAGTGAACATCCCTCATGATCCCCACAATGGTACCTCATCACAATCCAACGTGGATGGTCAAAACACGTCACCACCTAGGGAAGAAAACATGGCTGATCAACCTGAGCTCACATTTGAGGAACACTTCAACAATCCCATTAATGCACAAATGACAGAATGCCTTCTCAAAAGACATGGTGACAAGATCTTGGCTCACTTGATTGACAAAGGTGTTAAGTTTTTGTCAGGTGTCGACTTATCCAAGTATGGCACCTCCACATCTAATATACCCCAAGGTTCACATGATGTCCCCAGTAGCTCCTATGTCCCCAACATTCCTTCCATAGAAGGTTGGCATCAACTTGAGTTCGGCAATGTTGTCCTGTATCCTGTCGGCAATCCTACACATCCCACCATCTTGGTCATGGGAACACCCCAAACCATTGACCCCAATGATCATTTTGCCTATGGCATGCTGCAAAACATCCCATAATGGCAACCATTAATGCTACCGGCACCACTCCCCTCAAACCCGCCTCCTGTCAACACTGGGGGCAACCCTTTCGCCACCTTGCCCCCACCTCCTGGGGCTATCAATCCTACACCATCATCATTCATACCCCCAACAATTGCCCCAATCTAACAATCCTCCACCATCATCATTCATACCCCAACAACCGTCACAATCCAACATCCCTCCTTCACCGTCATTCGTATCCCAACAACCTCCCCAAGCCTATGCTCCCACTAGTGCTCAACAACCTCCCTCGCACATCTCAATTGCACCTCTACCTCAACAACAACCATTGGTCAATCCCCTATTTTTAGCACAACCATCATAGCACCAACCGCAAGGAAATCAACCTCGGCCTTCAGCCCCGACCATATCTCCATTCCTTGCATCCATTTTACGCCCGCAAGCCCAGCCACCACATAACATCCCATCTCGCCCACCATAGCCGCCAACTGTGCATTAATAATCACCCCATCATTACAACTATTATAACCAGCAACAATATCAACAACAACCCTCCTATGTGGCATCGCAACAGTCATATCAGCACCCCCAATATCCACAAGCTAATCAACAACACCTTCTCCATACTTCCCAACAGTACGCCACTCATAACTACCCAACCAATTCATATCCAGCCTTGTAACAACAACCTCTTTATCAACAAGGTCCCTTGGCATGCCAACAAGGGATACCACCTCCTCATTATTCATACGCCCATCCCCAAGCATCATCCCAAAATCCACAATCGTCCTATCATCAATACCCATCCAACACACCGGCCAATGCGGACATCCTAGAAATCAAAGCCGCTCTAAAAGATCTCCAGGTAGGAACTGGCAAACAATCATTCAAGTTTGAAGATATATGCCCATATCCGTATGATCCCTCCATCTCATTGATTCCCTTGCCCAAACATTTTGAGATGCCAAAGTTTGACAAATATAAGGGGAACAAAGATCCTAAGGACCACTTACAGGAGTTTTACTCCCAGTGTCAAGAAGTTATCCACAATGACAACTATCTCTTGCGTCTGTTCCCTCGGAGTTTGGCAAGCAATGCCCTAGGGTGGTTCATGACTCTTGAAAAGGGATCTATAAAATCTTTTGCAGACCTGTCAGAAAATTTTGTCTCCTACTTCTCCTTCAATTTGGAGAAAGATACCGATACCTTAGATCTTCTCAAAGAGAAACAACATGAAGGGGAAACCTTTACTAACTACCTCTAGAGGTGGCATGCCCTATCAAGCCGAATGAAAACCCCTTTGAAAGAAAAGGACATGGTCACCCTCTTTGTGGAGAACTCTCATCCTAACATGGCTCATAACTTCTTATTACACTATGTCACCACTTTCGCAGAGGTGGTGGAAAAGGGACCCATCCTTGAGCGTGCCCTTGTTGCCAAGGGGCACATCAAAATATATAATCAAGATAAGGAAAGGTCATTCAATGACAAGCCACATTTTTGGAACAAGAACATAAATGTAGTAAATGATGGTGTTACTGATACTAAACATGTCCGCATGGCCAACTCATCCCAGAAACAACAACAATCCATACCTAATGCCATATTTGTACTGCAAGGGACACCCCGTCCTCCCCAACAATCCAATCCAAATAACCAAGGGAACACCAAATGCTAGTATGCTCAATTAGGAGAACCCTTGAGTTTCATCTTCAATAAGCTATTACAGATCAGCTATCCGATCACGTACCCTATCACCAAGCCACTCGATGAATCCAAACCTAAGCCCGCATGGTTTAGGGAAAATGAATATTGTGAGTTCCATAAAATCAAAGGATACTCTTTGAATAAGTTTCAAGGTCTGAAAAACTACGTCCAAGATCTCATAGATCGAGGTGACATCAAGGTTGACCCTAGTCAAGCTCTGTTGTCCAATGCTCAATTGTAGATCTATCAAAATGCCTTCCCAAACCATAACCAAGGTCCAAGCACCTCCAACAATAATCCTCAAAATAACAGCACAAATAATGTGAGCTATAAGAATGTACCCCTCAATTATGAGGCTATTATTCATTACATCGAGCAGGTAGAACCTCATGTATCCATGATACATGTCAAAGCTAAAGACCCTCAATGTACTGTCACTACACGACGAGCTCGCATCACTGTTCCTGCAGCCTCTGCACCCACCCAATCAACTCCTATAACCTCCCAATACAACATCCTTGATCACTTAGGAAAGACCCCTGCACATATCTCCATTTTGGATTTACTCAAGTCTTCCCCCGTGCATCAAGAAATCCTCAACAAAGCCCTACAAGAAACCCATGTGCCTAATAACATTGATCATACACAGTTCCAAGCTTTGGTAGGACACCTAGCTTCATCTCACCAACTGCACTTCAGCCAAAACGATATGCCCAACATTGATGTCAATCACAATCGCCCCTTACATATTGAAGTCATGGTTGCCCGTCATAAAATAAAAAGAGTCTTGGTAGATAATGGCTCTGCCCTCAACTTGTGCACTCTAAAGTTCATAAAATAGGTGGGGTATACTCAAAGTAATCAGATCATCACAATCAAGGCTTATATAATGCAAAAAGGAATTCAAAAGGGATCATCAATCTTCCTATCCAAGTGGGACCGGTGGTTCAATACATTACCTGCCATGTCCTTGATCTGGACTTGCCATATAATCTCCTCCTCGTCCGTCCATGGCTCCATGCTATGCAAGCCGTCCCCTCCACCTACCATCAGTGCCTCAAATTCCCAGTCAATAGACAAGAAGTCACCATCTATGCCGACCCCCAACCATTTGAATACTGCCGCACTTTAGAAGCATCATTTCCCCATTTACATTATTGTCCTAGGGTTGAAATGGGGGCATCCCAGTCATCATCCACTAATCCACTCTCCACTGCAAAAACCACTCCATCCTCCACCACTGAGCCTACAGTCACTAAAGTCCAGATCATTGACAAAGGGTGTGGCGAGTATGAAATGCATACTGCCCTTAATGTAGCGACCATGCCACCATCACCACACGAGTATGGTCAATCTTCACATGCCACCCCAAAAGAAGATAAGACTATCACCTTCCATGGCAAAAACATCCCTACCACCACTTTTGTATCCCCAAGTATCAAGATAGATGCACCGGAAGAGGACATAAGCCAATGGGTCTACCGAGAAGAACCCCAGCCGGAAACTCCTCTCAAGGAATACTTTCAAGAAAAGTACCCCTGGCCAACAAAGTTCATGGAAAAGCATAACTATCAAGGCAGGGGCCTAGGAAAGGAAGAACAAGGGTGGTTGCAACCCATTGATACGTCTCTGCTGCCAAAAAACATGGGCATTGGGTATGATAGAAAGCAAAAAGGCCCTGAAACGTCGTTTAATGCTTCCAATAGTGTAGTTGTGGACAATGGCTCATTAGAAGACATACCCGAGGAGGAATCCATCATACGTGCGTATGATGACGTCGATCACATTAATATATCTTCCATGTTCGCATGTTTATCCATCTACACTATTAACCTATCCCTTTGTCACCTTGAGCTTATTGATTGGGACCTACGTACTAGCACACCTATCAGTATGTCTGCGGATACATATGTGAACCTCATGGGATTGGGGGAGGATGAACACTCCAGTCGCAAAAATAAGAATAAGAAAGGTAAAAAATGGTCATCTGGTGAAAACCTCCCTGAGGCACTTCCTGACCTTGAAAAAGTAAAAATAAAGGACGCATCTGATGGCGAAAACCTCGAAGAGGCGCTAGAAGATGAAGACGTTCATCTTCCCTTTATGGGAATTTAGTTATCTGCCTGATCATCTATTCATATTGAAGAGACTCAAGAAGTCAATCTGGGAACTACTGAAAGTCTTAAAGTCACCTACGTAGCTAAGTCACTCTCAGAGCAAGAGTATCCAATCATCGTGAAGCTACTCCAAGAGGGAATCATTAACTTTTCTTAGTCATACTCAGACATGCCCAGCTTAGACCCCGCTTTAGTGGTTCATCACTTGGACATTCGCCCAGATGCCAAGCCTGTCAAACAAAATCTCAGCAAGATGCATTCGCAAGTCACCTTGATAGTAAAGAAGGAATTGGAGAAGTTATTAGAGGTGGGTTTTATCAAACCAATTGACTACTCGGAGTGGATCTCCAATATAGTTTTAGTTGCCAAACCAAATGGAGACATTCGCGTCTGCACAGACTTCAGGGATCTTAACAAAGCCTGCCCAAAAGATGACTTCCCCCTGCCCAACATTGACATGTTGGTCGACCTGACAGTAGGACATGAGATGTTATCCCTTATGGATGGCTTCTACGGGTATAACCAGATCCGAATCGCACCTGAGGAGCAACACAAGACCGCCTTCACAACTCCTTGGGGCACTTTCTGTTACAATGTTATGCCCTTTGGTCTCAAAAATGTGGGGGTAACATTTCAGAGGAAATTGACAGTCATCTTCCATGACCTCATACACATCATCATGGAGGACTATGTCGATGACCTATTAGGAAAATCCAAAACACTAGCAGAACATCCTACCATCCTGAAGAAGATATTTGAGCGGTTAGAGCACTAAAAGCTATGGCTGAATCCAAAAAAGTGTGTCTTTGGGGTCACTTCAGGAAAGTTGTTGGGTTTCATAGTCTCTTGTAGGGGCATTGAGGTTGATCCTGCCAACGTAAAAGCTATCCTAGACATGCCACCTCCATGCAATCTCAAACAATTAAGAAGCCTCAAGGGGAAGATGCAATCCATCTGTCGGTTCATAGCCCAACTGGCAGACAAGTGTCAGCCATTCACTCATCTTCTAAAAAAAGATTCCACCTTCCGATGGAACCAACAGTGTCATATGGGCTTCGATAAAATTAAGGAATATTTAGCTCATCCACCAATATTGATGCCACCTATTCCCAGCAAACCCCTCTTGCTCTACATCTCCTCCACTTCAGTCACATTGGGGGCATTGTTGGCACAACATGATGAGTCATCGAAAGAGAGAGAAATCTACTACATCAGTTGAACATTGGTTGGCTACGAGCTAAACTAATCCCCCATGGAAAAAGCCTACCTTGCACTTGTCTTCAGCACAAAGAAGCTTCAACATTACATGCTTATCCATCCAGTTAAATTAATTGCCAAGATCGATCCATTGAAGTATCTGTTATCTAGAACCACTTTGATTGGCCGCATGGCTAAGTGGGTCATGCTCCTTAGTGAATTTGACATAGAATATGTGGACTACAAGGCTATTAAAGGACAGATAATCACAGATCAGTTAGCTGAAGCTCCTCTAGTTGATACTCATCCATTGATCACGAAATTCCCTAATGAAGAAGTCTTCTCCGTTGATGAGACCCCCACGTGGACACTGTATTTTGATGGATCATATACACACAATGGATTAGGGGTAGGTATTTTATTAGTTACCCCTCAAAGTGACTACATCCCAAAGTCATTCAAGATAGCATTCCCATGTACCAACAATATGGCAGAATATGAGGCTCTCCTCACCGGCCTCAAAATTGCAAAACAGTGGCACATAACCCAATTGAAAGTCTTTGGTGATTCTTTGCTAGTCATTAGACAAGTTAATGAATAGTTCCTAACCAAGGATGAAAAGCTATTACCCTATAAGTGCATGGTGGATGATTTCAAGAAATATTTCACCTCTATACCATTTGAACATATTCCCAAGGTACGAAACAAAGCGGCTAATGCGATGGCCACTATTGGCTCCCTGTTGGACATGCCCAAGGACCGAATAGAGTGTGATTTTCTTATAGAGCAACTTTTAATCCCAACATATGATATCCCTGAGACTAACATGGTGTGTGACATTGTGGGTCCCACCTCCCCATGGTACCAAGACATCTACACCTACCTCCATGATAACATTATACCCCCGGATCTTACACGTAATCAACGCAAATCCTTCGTTCATCACTCTTCCTGATATGTCATCATTGGTGATACGCTTTATCGTCGCGAGTATGATGGAATCCTCCTTAGATGTCTGAATGAGACTGAAGCCCATGCCACACTAACGGAGGTACATGGCGGTGTTTGTAGAGCACATTCAAATGGTATGGCTCTGGCCAAAAGGATCCTACGAGCTAGATATTATTGGCCTACATTGTAACAGGATGCTTGCGAGTTTGTGAAGAAGTGTCTTCTGTTCCAACAACATGTAGATTTAATCCATGCCCCAGCACAAGATCTTCAGCCCCTCCTAGCACCTTGGCCATTTTCTTAGTGGGGTTTCAACTTGATTGGAAAGATTCACCCACCATCATCTGATGGCCATACATTCATAATCACCGCCATTGAGTATTTCACCAAGTGGGTGGAGGCAATGCCCCTTTCACAAACCACCGACATTCAGATTTCCAAATTCATTCTTTACCATATTCTCTGCAGGTATGGTATCCCGTCCACCATCCTTTTCGACAATGACAAACCATTTAAAAACCAAGCCATGAAACACCTATGTGACACCTTCCATATCCAACACCATTGGTCAACGCCTTATTACCCCTAGGGTAACTGCAAGGTAGAGGCGACCAACAAAACCCTTATCTGTATTCTCAAAAAGGTTGTCAATAACATTGGATGTGATTCGCACCTCCACATTCATCCTGCCCTCTGGGCATATCGTACATCCATCCGCACCTCGACAAGCGCCACCCCCTACTCTTTAGTGTATGGTGCCGAGGCCGTCTTGCCAATCGAAGTTGAACTTCCATCATTGAGAATCTCTCTGAAGAACCTTATTAGTGAAGAGGATGCTCGTGTTGCATGGCTTGCACAGCTGGAATTACTGGATGAGAAGAGAATAAAAGCCTACGACCATCTACAAGCATACCAAAATCACCTCAAGCATAGTTACAACAAGAAGGTTCATCCTTGACAATTCCAGGTGGGCGAGCTTGTAAGGAGAATCAGTGCACTCAGCAAGACTGAGATAAGAAAGGAAAATTTGGGGCAAATTGGTTGGGATCCTATATTATAGCTACCAAATATGGATCTGGGACATACAGGTTGACTACTCTCGAAGGAGAACCCCTTGACGAGCCCATCAATATCATGCATCTCAAGAAGTTCTACGCCTAAATCTGCTCGGTTACCCCACCTAGTCAAAAAATAAAAAAATCAAAAAAATAAAAAAAAATAAAAAAATCCAAAAAAATAAATAAATAAATAAAATCCGAAAATAGTCAAGAGAAATAAATCCGTCGTATGGTGAAAACCACCTTTTTGTGGTGCCTTGGATAAGTATGGGTGGTGAAAACCTGGTAACATACGTCATCCATAGAGGGCTTAATCATTATCTACCTGACATCCTAGTTATTTTATGCCTTCATCCGCACTATGGTCCTCACCCATCTCATCCCAGGCTGCTTGGTAAATATTGGTTGAGCATTGGACGACCCATCTAGTCTATCCCCCATTCCTGAGCTTTTTGGTATCACACTCTAAGCTTACGTCATTCACGTTTGTGTTATCAGGTAGGATCATCCATTGTGTCGGTCTTCACCTAGGTCCCATCTCATCACGTCCATCAGTCGAACTACGTTGCCCCTACGCTGTCATGTAGGCAAGGTTGATCATTTGATTCACCCCCGGGGCATTTGTCCATCATCATCGGTCACCATTTGTTTTCTTTTCGCTTTATCCATGGTCATTTCTGGAACTACGAGGGCTCTGAGCTTTCACGTAGGCAAGGCTAATCTATGATCAGCCCCCAAGCCCCTAGGTCTATAGGTTATGTCGGTCTTTTGTGCTTCGTCATCAAGTTATTCCCACATCTAACTGGTTCTTAATAAACAAAGTTCCCTCATGTTACAAGATCTTGTCCCTAGGTAACATCCCACATCAACTGGGTCATCCTAATTTCGCATCCATCTTTGGTCTCAACAAGATGAATCTTTCCTATCAGACCTCGTCAATCCCATCCATCACCTTGATCCTATGGCAAAGGACCTATTGTCTTGATTATGATCTCTTGATGCTTTTGAGTTTTTTTTATCATTTTGGGTTCCTTCCCATCACTTGTCAGGGTCGCCTTGGTCCACCATACCATGGCGTGCTTTGACCTGTTGAAATGGGGGCATACCTTGATCGTTTGTTTTGACTGTTGTCTTCTCAGTTATCCCTCATAAGACCCACCAAGATCTCCAAGATATTGTGTTACGCTGGGACAACTTTGTGTGTTTATGGTTATTACAACACCAGGCCCGACCGAGGCCATCGTGACCTCAGGGTGTTGGGATAACCTTCTTGTTTGTTGTGTTTGTTTCGTGCGTAGAGTACTCGCTCGCCTTGGTCTTCTATATCAAGGTGCTTGGTACCCTACACTATAGTAAAAGTCAATGCTCCAAAGATGGAAAAATCTCATTTTCACTGCATTTTCACCACTTTGCATACACCTTTCATTTCCATCATGACCATCACTTATGATTTCGGTTGTGCAAGTACTCTCATTCTTTTTCCTCTTAAGTCCTCTTCTTCTCAGGATATTAATGGTTGTTTTTGGCAAATGCACTCTTCCACATGCCTATCACCCATCTGCTTCCTCATAGTGGTCTTTATTGACACTTAGGTGCATCCATAAATCATAAATCATATAAATATGCATAAATTTTCCATCCATATAAGTCATAAATCATATAAACATGCATAAATCATTCGTCCACATGTGCATCCATATATCATAAATCATAGAAACATTTACATCAATCACAAATCACCTATCCATAAATCATATATCATAAAACGTACACAATTATTCATTTTCATAAACAACTATGCATCCATCACCATAATCATAATAACATACATGTACATCCATAAAAACTTAATCATGAAAGCATAAACCAATCATCCATATAAACATGTGTATATATATATATGAAACCATATCATGAATCATCTCATATAGCCACATAAAAGAAACATCATGCATGATGTCGATAAAGGCCATCTCATAATCAAAATAATAAACATCATGTCATAATACAATACATATTCATCATATATCGCCAAATAAGATAGAAAATCCAAACATGTGGATCACCTCTGCCCTCTAGCGACATGCACAAACCATCCATCCTATATCTGCCGAAAATGACCAATGTCCTGCATCTGCCTGCTCTATTGTGAGCTACCCACATCTAATCTCTACAGAGAGTTAGGTACTGGCCCTCTATGTGCTAGGGTCCCCTGGTACTCATGAGTGGGTGTCCCAAGGTACTTTGTAGCCCCCTCCATGTCATGTACTATCCTTCCACCTCATGTCCACTTCACCTTTTAGGGCTTTATCACATGCCACATGTCAAGATGTGAGGGCTTGTGAGTTCTCAACTCACCTTGGCCCTACATCTTGATATTTGGTGGCTCAATCTTGGCCATCCATCTCTTCTAGGAATTCTGAAAATTCCTATAAATACCCCCTCTTTTCTCTCATTTAGAGGGAGATCATTTTGTTAGCCAAACTCTTGCAATTTTATTTCTCAATCCACACTTAGCCATTTTCATGTTTTCATCCACTTGCACCCATCCTCACAACATCATTTAGCTTGCATCTTGTGCCATCCAAGGAGCATACACATCAAAGATTGAAGGGCCAACCAAAGGATCGATTCGAGACAAGGTATAAAGTTCCATTTGTTTTTTTTTATCTTGTGTTGTTTCCAACTTAGGCTAATCTTGAGGTGTAGGTTGTTTTGGTGTTTATTTGCACTCTTTTATTTGTTGCTCGTTTTCTAACGCTTACATTCAACCTATCATCATGCTCCCCTCCCAATCTTCCATCACATTGCATCATCTTCTTCAACTCCCCTTGCATCATCTCATCCATTTCGAGAGCCCATCTATGTTCTCTTGAACCCACATGTCCTCTCGAGGGGGCATCCTTCATCCCTAATTTTTATCATATTTTTCCCTTCCTAATCATTCAAAGGAATGATTGGGGCATCTTTCCCAATCTAACCATTTTCTTCTAGGTTCTATGTTTTAATGATCTTTGAAGGCCGTTTTCATAGTAACACTACCATCTCAAAGAGAATGAAAATGTGGACATCCTAATTTTTGACATAGTTGTCAAATTCATCCCTTTTCATCTTATTTTCATTAATTAAGTAATACTACTATTATTTAATTAATATCTTTAATTCTGCCAAATCCCTAAGGTATTTAATCAATAATACCTTATATCTTTAATCCTCCTTCCATCAATTGAATTAAATAAATATGTTATTTATTTAATCCCCTTCATACATCCTCCATATTTTTATATTATCCTAATCCTTCTTTAATCCCATCATTAGGATGCATGCCTAATCTCATAGTTAGGATGTCACATCCTCCAACACACACCAAAGTTGGCCTCTAATCTCCTCATAGCCACTAACCATCCTCTAATCCTTCACTAACTAGCCTAATCAACCTCTCAAGGAATTTTTAATTCCTTTTATCCTTCCAAGGAATATTAAATTCTTTTTTCTCTTCCCCATGTGATCTTTGACTTGTCACATCAAGTCACATGTGAGAACTAACCCTCTTCTAATCTTCATTAATTAATCTAATCAAGTACTTGCACAATCCTAATCACTTAATTGAGTCAACCCTATTAAATTCTTTTCTTTTTTGACAAGGCATCTCCCTTCCCCATGTGAATTTTTAATTCACTTTTAATCCCCCAATGCACTCAAAAGGAAATTTTAATTCCTTCACTCGTTCCCACATGTCCTCTCACCCACATGGGACAAGGACATCCTTTATGAGGATATCTTGTCCAATCCCAAGGTACTTTGTACCCCCCTCCATGTCATGTGTACTTCTCCTTCCACCTCGTGTCCACTTGACCTTTTAGGGCTATATCACAAGCCACATGTCAAGATGTGAGGGCTTGTGAGTTCTCAACTCACCTTAGCCCTACATCTTGATATTTGGTGGCTCAATTTTGACCGTCCATTTCCCCTAGCAATTCTCAAAATTCCTATAAATACCCCCTCTTTTCTCTCATTTTGGGAGAGATCATTTTGCTAGCCAAACTCTTGCAGTTTTGTTTCTCAATCTACACTTAGCCATTTTCATGTTTTCATCCATTTGCACTCATCCTCACAACATCATTTAGCTTGCATCTTGTGCCATCCAAGAAGCATACACATCAAATATCGAAGGGCCAACCAAAGGATCGATTCAACGCAAGGTATAGAGTTCCATTTTGTTGCTTTCATCTTTTGTTGTTTCCAACTTAGGCTAATCTTGAGGTGTAGGTTGTTTTGGTGTTTATTTGCACTCTTTTACTTGCTTCTTATTTTCTAACACTTACATTCCTCCTATCACAATGGTGTTTTAGATTCTTCTCTTCATTTTGAAGCTTTAGTAATTGCATCAATTTTTTTGTTTGTATTATAAACTAGACCATTTACTAATTATAATAATAATCAATATGTAAATATTAGTTATTATATGGAGAAGAGTTAGATGAAAAAAGGTCAAATATACTGTGGATCCCAAAAATATGGTTTGAAGTTTACAAAATTCTTGGTAAATTTTTAAAAAAATTACACCTCATTTACAATAGAAAATAATAAATCCACAAAAGAAATCTATTGAGAAATCACTTGGTCATCAATAACTAATAGATCTAATAAGCAATATCTAATATAGAAACATCTAGAGTAATTGATACTACTAATCATACATTATTTGAACTACATTTCAATAATGATGTAGTGTTTTTTTGTGACTTCAATACCAAATGAGTGAATACAATTTAAATTGAAACACATTAGAATTTTTTGTTTAACAATAACAATATGCATTTCCTACTCACTTATTAACCATGCTTAGTTAGACATCTACTTAAATATCTATCAAATATTTAAACTCAACATACATCAAACTTGACATACATTAAAGTGATCATGTGCTACCTATGTTTTAATTGACATTTCTAATATATATATATATATATATATATATATATATATATATATATATAAAACAACAATGTATCACGTATCAAATATAAACTAAAGAAGCACATACACTATCTTAGGAAAAAATTAATATCCATTTAAGAAAAACAAATATCTATATAGACAATCTTATAAACAAAATAAATATGTCAAATACTATATATTTGAAAAATATTAAAATATATATATATGAAAGTAAAATAAAACAAGATTTCCAATAAAAAGCATGATCAAGCTAGCAAGAATCATCTACTCTATGGCACATGTAGACTGTAGAATCATAGACATCTAGATACAATTAGAACATCAACACATGGGATAAATAACTCCTTACTATGTTTGTTTAACTATTATAGGCAATTAGCTAACAATAAATGAGAACCTCTTTGTAAAGTTATCTTGTTATCAATACAACATTATCAAATAGATGAAACGTCTAAGTCAAGGCAAACAATGCTAATTATGAAATTTAGTTGATTTGATTTGATTTTCATAATGAAGTATATTTATTGTGGTTTTTTAAGCTTGTATGGATGAAGACTAAAAGATAAAGTCAATAATCAATTGTTTTTTTATTATCAATGATGGAAATTATATTGATGATAAAAATTCATGTAGTTATCAAGATGACTTAGCATTGCAACAAATATTACTTCACCTCTGCAATATTGATTTGATTTTGGGTATGGGTATATCGACTTCTTGCACAATGATTTGACTTTACGTATGACCTATATTGATTGAAGTATATAATGCTTACATAGATTCTCGTAAAGCTTATAAAATGAAGGTAAACTCTCATAATCAACTAAAAAAATGATCACATTTAAAGCTATATTCATAAAAAAAAATCAAGAAAATTATTAACTAAGATATGACAAACTAATTGAAAAATGACATATTGAACAACATACCTAAATAGATACTAATAAGAAATGGTACAATGCATTTTTATTTTTATTTTTAATAATTTTATATGTTATAAGAGTTTTAGTAGTTTTAAATTGCCTATGTTTAATCTTGTTTTGAGTTTGGATTACTAATATTATATATTTTTAATAATAAATATGTAGCATGTCTTCTAAAAGATCACATTTTTAAGGATAATGTAATTCAATATTTAGCCTCACATTTTTTAATTATAATGCATTTATAATAGAAATAATTCAAGCTATATTTAAGATTCTTTCACTTATACCAGCTTAGATGATAAGTTCTTGTACACTTGTTTGATCATTGTAGTGTAGGAAAATGTATCCCTTTACATTTTCACACTTGTTTGGGCCCTCCCTGCTAAAATTGGGCTTCTTTATGACTTATTTGGTCCTATTTTGCATCCATAAGCCTTATTTAATGCATCTTTCCGAGGATAATCCTGACATATATCAAATGACCAATCATAATTTAATGATTTTGGATTGTCTGGCCTAGATTTAGTGATTTGGGACTCATACACCACCTCGGGCATATGGGTCCCAACTAAGTTTTGGGGCCTTATCCTAAATTTGGCATAGAACTTAGCATTTCTTGAAATTTGTGTCCCAAGCTGAGTGTCCTGGGACTCATACACCTCAACTAGTGTATGAGTCTCGCTTAGCTTAGACCTATTTTAAATTCAAATTCTTGGCAGAATTTTATTCTCCTAGATCTAGTGTCAGCTTGTAGTGTTGTAATTTCAGAAAATTTGACATAAACAAGTATAAATACAAGGTTATTTCACATATTTTCTCCTAGCAAGCTTACAAGTCATCTAGCAAGTTGATGAGAGAATTCCTATAGAAATTTTATGATTACAAGAGCATTCAAGAGCTGATTATCAAAAAATTTGGAGCATATTCAAGATTTAAGCATCATGTCAAAGTCATCATGCATCATATTTTTTTCAAGAGCTAAAATTTGTGATGTAGGTTCTTATGATTCAAACAAGCATTCAAGTCAAGATCCATAGCATTCAATCAAGAATCAAGATCTACATTCATGCTAGCCATTACTTACAAGATTGCAGCCTTTATTCCAAAGGTTTGGTGAGTTGCAATATAGATTATTTGTTCATTCATATTCCTTCATTCTATTTCTATTCATTTCAAGGTTTGATTACCAAAATGGGGTTTGAGCAAGACAAACCCCTATCCACTAACAAAACAACATTTTTCCCCTGTTTTGATGTGTGATTTGTAGATCTAGATTGAAGACCCATTAAGAAGCAAGATTGGAGAAAAGTTGTCAAGTTGTCAAAGTTGTCATCTACATTACAAGATCATAGAAAGTCATTTACAGAGCATAATTCAATGTTCTAGGTTCAAAGATTTGGTAGGAGAGAAGCTACAAGAGACCCCTAGAGGATATCATATTTTTAGATCAACCCTGATACTAGGACTAAATCACCACTTGTGGCGTATGCATCCTAGTATACTAGATTTCAAGCATTTTTTGTAGATCTTGGTTTAGCAATTTTAGATTTCGATTTAGGTCTAAAGCCCTAAACTAGGACTAAATCACCCCTACTGGTGTATGATTCTGAATATGCATTAAAATTTATATTTTCAAGAGTGCAGACCTTGTTTTGAGCTTCTTTAGTTTTCCAGGTGCACCTCTATTTATCTCTAGTTTATTATTCCGATTTGAGTTCATTTTCTAGGTCATTTAGTTAGGTTTTGCATGTCATTTACATTTCTTTTCTTTCCAATACTTTGCTTGGTGGTGAACCCCCTTATGTTCTTTAATCACACCCTAGGGCACCTTATTGCAGATCTCTTTCCCCCATTCCATCCCTAGATTAAGATCTCTAAGGTTTCCTTAAATGAAATTTGAAGAAAATAGGTGGAATGGTCCTAAAACCCTACCTTAGTGTTCCATCTCCCAAAAGGTGGACCACCCCTATTCTCATCATTTCAATAATTTACTTTGAGGATTTGCAAGGTTAAAGATTAGCCAAATAATAATTTCAAATGACTTACATTTTGAACACCCTCATATTTTTATATGACAAATTTTAAGTCATATAAGAATTTTATTAAAACTAGTCTCAATCTATATTTTCTAATTTTCATATATGACATATTGATTCTTATACTAAATTTGAGATTATTTAATTAATTATCACGTTTAATAATTATCTCAATTTTTTACTAAATCAATTTAAATTTACTCTAGTGTGGGTATTGTTTGAGTCCTTTTATATTATCTTGAGCTTTCCTAGATTGCTTGTACAAAATATTTATCTTAATTAATCGTTTGTCTCCTATTGATTTTATCTCTTCTTCAAACTTTTTATTTTTTATTTTTTTTGTCTTTGTTTATTTCATTCTAGGATTGTTTAATAATTTTTTAATCAATAAATGTGATCCTTGGGGATCACACCAATTTGAAAAAGGATTACTTAAATAAAATGCACCTACTTGCAAATCTCTAAAACTATGCCACTATTCATAAAAGATAAAAAATAAGAAAAACAACCATGAAGATGATGTAAGAAAATAATATACTTTTGAAATCAATAATCCAATGATAGATCAACACCCAAAACATATTAGAATAGATAAGGGAAATATATGTTGACATATAAGATACCATTACATATATTTACATTAAACATATATAACTAGATAGTTAAACAAACCCAAACCATGACCATGGGCACATCTAACACCAAAAAGAATTCAATATTAATTTATATCATTGGAGTTGTCCACGTCAACCATTTCCTACAACAATAGTTTTATCTACCCAACCTTGTTCCTATCAACAACATTCCTTAATAGGAATGTAGTCTCAAAAATTACATACCCTTGCAATTTCACCTACAATTTTGTATCCACTTTAGTTTCCACTCCCCTAGTATTTGTTTAGGCTTATTTCAACCCTTACATTAGCCTTTTTCCCCTTAGGATGCTCAAGACCCTTTTTCACTGGCTATCTTGTTGTCTCATATTTATGTTAAACCCTATATTTTCCTCGTTCGCACCATTTTTTAGCATGATATGTTTGGACACTACCACATGATGTAGAAATTTGCATGTCGTACTAGTGCCCCATGACATTTCAATGTTCAAACAACTATTTATGAGTATGTTGTTGTGCTTTACTTACCTTGGTTAGTGGAAATACCTCAAGAACCTTCTTTTCCCTCCTATTCTCTCTTTTAAATCTATCTTTTCAATTCACTTTCTCTCTCTAGAACTCTCTTGCTCTCTCATTCTCTCTTCTCTTTCTCTTTCTCTCAAGCTTGTACAACTCTCTGCAGCTTTCTACGACATTATCTCTCTCTCTCTCTCTCTCTCTCTCTCTCTCTCTCTCTCTCTCTCTCC